>JARQOD010004996.1:0-50914 GCA_033576555.1 Oophaga sylvatica
GCAGCAGGTTCAAATTGTCATCTCTCTCCTGCGCGGCGACCCTCAGGATTGGGCTTTTTCCCTGACACCTGGGGATCCTGTTTTGAGTGATGTTGATGCATTTTTTCAGGCTTTGGGGTTATTGTACGATGAGCCTAATGTCACTGATCAAGCTGAAAAAACTTTGTTGGCATTAAGTCAGGGCTTGAGGACGCTGAGTTATACTGTCAGAGATTCCGTAAGTGGGCAGTCCTGACCAAATGGAATGACGACGCTTTGGCAGCTCTTTTTCGGAAGGGACTGTCAGATAATATAAAGGATGTTATGGTGGGATTCCCTGTTCCCTCTGGTCTCAATGATTCTATGTCATTAGCGATTCAAATTGACAGACATTTGCGTGAGCGGAAAGGTATGCGTGGAATAATGTTGCCTTGTGAACCTGCTTCTGAATCCATGCAGTGTGATAAAGTGGTTTCTGGGGCACAGCGTCATGAATTTCGAAAGCGCAATGGGTTATGTTTCTACTGTGGTGATGCCTCTCATGCTATTTCAGTCTGCCCTAAGCGGGGAAGACGTTTTGCACGCTCAGTTGTCTTGGGTAGTGTTCAGACTAAGTTTTTATTAACTGTTACCCTGATATGCTCTCTGTTCTCATTTTCTGCTCAGGCTTTTGTTGATTCTGGAGCAGCTATTAACCTGATGGATTTTGATTTTGCTAAACGTTGTGGGTTTCCCTTGATACCCCTACGGAAGTCTATTCCCCTACTGGGGATCGATTCTACCCCTTTGGCTGAGAATAAACCTCAGTTCTCTACTCAGGTGATAATGAGGGTAGAACCTGATCATCAGAGAGTTGCAAATTTTTGGTTCTGTATAATCTGCATGACATTATCGTACTGGGTTTCCCTTGGTTACAGTCTCATAATCCTGTTTTGGATTGGAAATCTGTGTCTGTTACCAGTTGGGGCTGCCAATGTGTTAATACCAACACTCCTGTTTTTTCTGCCTCCCCCCAGGCTCAGGATGTTCCTGACTTTTTGATTGATTTTTCTGATGTGTTTAGCGAAAGTAAATCTGCATCCTTACCTCCCCATAGGAGCTATGACTGCGCTATTGAATTAGTGCCTGGTAGTAAATTCCCTAAAGGTCGCCTTTTTAACTTGTCTGTACCTGAACATGACGCTATGCGGTCTTATATCAAGGAGTCATTGGAGAAGGGTCATATCAGACCATCCTCTTCACCCTTAGGTGCCGTTTTTTTCTTTGTGGCCAAAAAGGATGGTTCATTAAGGCCGTGTATTGATTATCGTCTCTTGAACAATATTACTGTGAAATATCAATATCCGTTACCCTTGATCTCTGATCTGTTTTCCAGGGTGAAAAACGCTACTTGGTTTACCAAGCTTGACCTCAGGGGGGCATATAACCTTATTCGCATTAAGCACGGGGATGAATGGAAGACGGCATTTAATACCCCTGAAGGGCATTTTGAGTACCTTGTGATGCCCTTTGGGCTCACTAATGCTCCTTCTGTCTTCCAGTCCTTCATGAATGACATTTTCAGGGATTTTGTGGATAAATTTCTGATTGTTTATTTGGATGATATCTTGATTTTTTCCAATGACTGGGACTCTCATGTAAAACATGTTCGGACTGTGTTCCAGATTTTGAGAGAGAATGCTCTGTATGTGAAGGGATCAAAGTGTCTTTTTGGCGTTCAGAGGATCTCATTTCTGGGATTCAATTTGTCCCCATCTGTTATTGAAATGGACCCGGTCAAAATTCAGGCCATCTGTGATTGGGTCCAACCTACTTCATTGAAGGCTCTTCAAAGATTCTTGGGTTTTGCCAATTTTTATCGTAAATTTATTGGTAATTTCTCTGTTATTGTTAAGCCATTAACTGATTTGACCAAAAAGGGTTTTGATGTGGTGAATTGGCCTCCTGAGGCAGTCTCTGCATTTCAGGAACTTAAGCAGAGATTCACTTCTGCTCCTGTTCTACGGCAGCCTGATGTTTCTCTACCATTTCAGGTGGAGGTGGATGCCTCTGAAATTGGGGCAGGTGCCGTTTTGTCCCAAAGAGATCCAGAGACCTCTAAAAGTAACCCTTGTGCCTTTTTCTCTCGAAAATTTTCTCCCACTGAACGTAATTATGACGTGGGTAATCGGGAGTTATTAGCCATGAAGTGGGCTTTTGAAGAGTGGAGACATTGACTGGAGGGAGCCAAACATCAGGTGGTGGTCCTTACGGACCATAAGAATCTAGTTTATCTGGAATCTGCCAAGCGACTTAATCCTAGACAGGCCAGGTGGGCCTTGTTTTTCACACGTTTTAATTTTGTGGTTTCATTTCTTCCTGGCACTAAAAATGTTAAGGCGGATGCCCTCTCGAGGAGTTTCCTGGCGGACTCTCCTGAGTTATCTGATCCTTCTGTTATTTTGAAAGAGGGTGTAGTTCTTTCCGCCATCTCGCCCAATTTGAGACTGGCTCTGGAGGGGTGTCAGGAGGATAAGCCCGAGCGCTGCCCTGTTGGGAAATTGTTTGTCCCGGACCAGTGGAAAAAGAGTGTAATGTCTGAGATTCATTGTTCCGCGTTGGCCGGTCAGCCCGGAATTTTTGGTACCAGAGACTTGGTTAGTCGGTCCTTTTGGTGGTCTACCTTGTCTCGTGATGTCAGGGAGTTTGTGCAGTCCTGCGGGACTTGCTCTCGCTCCAAGCCTTGCTCTCGTTCTAGTGGTTTGTTGATGCCATTACCTGTGCCCAAGAGACCATGGACCCATATCTCTATGGATTTCATTTCCGACCTCCCTGTTTCTCAGAGAATGACCGTCATCTGGGTGATTTGCGATAGGTTTTCCAAGATGATACATCTTGTGCCATTACCTAAGTTGCCTTCCTCCTCTGAATTGGTGCCTTTGTTCCTTCAGCACGTGGTTCGTTTACACGGCATTCCTGAGAACATTGTGTCTGACAGAGGAGTCCAGTTTGTTTCCAGATTTTGGAGGACCTTTTGTTCTAAAATTGGTGTTCAATTGTCTTTCTCCTCGGCGTTTCATCCTCAGACCAATGGTCAAACTGAGAGAACAAACCAGACTTTGGAGACTTATCTAAGATGCTTTGTGTCTGCTGATCAGGATGACTGGGTCTCTTTTTTGCCTTTGGCTGAGTTTGCTCTTAATAATAGGGCTAGCTCTGCCACTTTGATGTCTCCATTTTTCTGTAATTCTGGGTTTCACCCTCGATTTTCTTCAGGACAGACAGAGGCTTCTGTCTGTCCTGGTGTTGACTCTGTTGTGGAGCGTATGCAACAGATTTGGGACAGGTAGTAGAGAGGTTGTCCCTCTCTCAGGAGAGGGCCCAGCGGTTTGCTAACCGGCATAGGACTGATGGTCCTCGGTTTAAAGTGGGGGACTTGGTCTGGTTGTCCTCAAGAAATATTCCTATGAGAGTGGCATCTCCTAAATTTAAGCCTAGGTTCATTGGACCTTATAAGATCATGGAGATTCTTAATCCTGTTTCTTTTCGTTTGCTTCTTCCAGGGACATTTAAGATCCATAACGTGTTCCACAAGTCCTTGTTGAAGAGGTTTGTTGAGCCAGTGGTTCCTACTACTGTGCCTCCTGACCCTGTTTTGGTTGAGGGCAATCTGGAGTATGTGGTTGAGAAAATATTGAATTCTCGTTTTTCTAGACGGAAACTCCAGTATTTGGTTAAATGGAGAGGTTTTGGTCAGGAAGACAATTCTTGGGTGTTTGCTTCGGACATCCATGCTAGGAGACTCATCCGTGCTTATCATAGAACTCATCCTGACCGACCTGGTTGCTCAAATGAGGGTTCGGTGACCCCTCCTCAAGGGGGGGTACTGTTGTGAATAGGCTGGAAATGAGTTCTGAGCAGAAGCTCCCTCTGGTGGTTACAAACGGTACTGGACTGTCCAGTGAAGATTGTGAGGATTGGGAATCAGGTGTTACTGACTGGTCTTATATAAGGGAGTCGCCTTCCCATCAGGGTTGCCGGTGATCAATTGTTCTGGTCTCAATCCTTGATTCCTGTTTCCTTGGTAGCCTGTTGTGTCGTGTCTGAATCTCCTGCTAACAGATAAGACATTTTCTTCTTTTTGTTTTTGTGCTTGATTTTTGCATTTTGTCCTGCACTTCTGTGGGGGCTTTCTGGGTCCCTTCTGGGGGCTTTTGCCCTCTCAGTTCAGTTCAGCCACTGATGTTTGTACATTTGCTTTTTCCAGTTTTTTCAGTGGCTGCTGTTTTGTTTTTGGTTACACCAGAGAACTAATTTAGGTGGTAGAGGTCGTGTGATCTCAGGTGTTTTTGAAATTAGTAGAGTTGGTGCTTTTCAGGGTTTTTTGGGATTGCAGTAAGTGCCCTTCCTATCCTTTTCTATTTAGTAAGTTTGGGCCCCAACGTTTGCTCATACTATTTTCTGTCTGTGTCAGTATTTCTTCTTGTCTAACCGCCATTACATGTTTGGGGGCTTTCTATGTTCTTTGGGGATCTGCTCCGGGGCAGATAGCTTTCCTCTTTCTATCTTTAGGTGTAGTTAGTTTCTCAGGCTGTGACGAGGCGTCTAGGACCAACGTAGGAACGCTCCACGGCTGCCTCTAGTTGTGGTGGTTAGTCAGGGTACTGCAATCTCATAGTTTCCAACTGCTCTGGTGTATTTCCTTTTTTGCCTGCTCTCCTCAGCTACCAAATCATAACACGTCAGGTTGCCAGGCCTGGGACTTGTGGGCGGTCAGCTGCAGCCTGCGTGAAAATCGAGACTGCAGCCTTCCAGCCTGTGCAGAGAGGACCCTGGGAGCGCTGGGAGCAGGTAAGTACGGGCTGAAGAGCCATTTGGCGATAATACCCCTTTAAAAATGTATAGTAACAACAATAACTCTATTTTATTATACAATCATTGCACACCTGCAAAGTAGCCATTTTACTGCAAATTAGCCAATCTCCTTAAGTACTTAAATTTATCTTGAACCTGGGGGTAGTCCTCTACAGAGGAGGAACTGTCTGATACAGTGCCTCATACTTCCTCTTTTTTATCTCAAGGCGACCTGCCTGTGCATTAGCCAGTGTTAATTTGTGGCAAGCCAGGTCCCTCTGCAATCCATCAAAAAGAAACCACAAGCTGGGATGACTGCAGTGGAACAAGGAGTTAAGGGCATTGTGAAATCCCTCACAACAGTTTGTCGTTTTTGGTGACTGTTCCAGGACTGCTTCATAATGATTCCATATTCGTATAGGAAATTGTGGATCTCTACCAGCTGCACCCTCAATATATGTAGAAAAAAAGTATGTGAGAACTTCATTATAGCAGTCTTCATCTGGGAATGTGGCAGCAAGCTGATCAAAAACTCACCTCACATCTTCTATTGGCACAAAGGCCAGTGCAGCAAGAGACTTCAGTGTCATTTTTGCGTCGATAATACTTTCATATTCTGTCTTCAAACCAACATTTTTTATTTTTCTAATGAGGCTCTGACACAGATGGAAATAACAACCTTTGACCTCAGCATGTGGAAAGGCAACCCTGACTGCAGTTATACAAGCCTTCTCAAAATCAACTAAAACCTTTTGAGGTGCCAGATTTGGAATCAACAGGTTCATTATTTCAAACATTCTCTTATACGTCCTCATATCCTTTGTTTGTAGTAAAATGTACAAACATGGAGGATATGAGTTACCCACCTTGGCATGGCAAGTGTACAGTTGGTAAAACATATTGGGCACTTTATCAAAAGTGCCATCTCCATAGATGGTATCTTTGTTCATTTCCAGCATAAGATCTCTATCGCCTAAAACCAGAATTCTATTTCTATCGTCCTTTCCGGAATCATGAAGGAGCAGTTGACTGTACTTTTCCGGAATATCAAACTTGATAGTTTTGGGGTTAGGCAAATTACCATCTGTTCTATGATGGAGAAGGCTTCTCGCAAGAGATGATTGTCTTGGCATATGAGCCAAGACATCATTACTCAACCCAGACAACACCTTTCCCATCACATTGCGAGGAGCAGCATTTACACATTTGCTACCGCTTTTTGAGGGCAGGAGTCATGACAATGTTCTGTTGGTTCTTGAACTACGTTGCCATCTTTTGTTTTGATAATTGAATGGCATTTTATAGAGCGATGCAGCCTACAACTCCAAGTCACCACTGCATTGATAGTGCGAAATGCCAGATATTCAAACCCCAAGTAATTCAGAACTTTGTTGTTTCTCTGGCTACTTGAAAACTCCATTGTTTGCACTACAAAAAGAAACAGAATAGTTTAGATAAACTAAAAATATACTTTTAGGGTGAAAACACACGGGTGTTTTGAAAATCGCATAATCTTTGAAAATGTATTATTTATTTTTTTATTTGCAAAGCAAAACACACATGCATATTTTGCATTGTGAATAAAAAGAGATAGGAAAAAAATGTAGGGATGAGTGATCTGATCATGTGAACATCGGCAATTTTACCGATTGTCACATCATGGTTATCGGCAGCTCCGATTCCGATGAAGGTGATCCAAACCAGAGCTGACTGCAGGTCCCGTTGCAGGGAGGCTTAGCTTACCTGATCCGGCTACCTCTGGTCTTCCCCGAATCTTCCTGCTGCAGGACCTGTGATGACGCATCTGATCACATGCGTCACATGATCGCGTACGCCATGAAAGGTCTGCAGTAACATGGAAGGGGGAATCTCTGGACTCCCCGTCCACGTTACTGCAGTTCTTCCTGCACTTTTTCTTTGCGCAATTCGCATGTGTGTTTTGTACATACTTTTTTTAAACTCACCCATTGATTTCAATAGGAAAATCAGTCCGCAATTTATGCGGACCGTGAAAAAGAACGGTCATGTCATCAGTGCTATCTACCACCACAGATAATACAGTAATATGTCTCTGAGTGCAGATAATATATTAGATAGTGTTAAGCGGATACCTGGATATCCGTTATCCGCTCCGTATAGGAACCGGATCCAATCGGATTCTGATCCCATAGAAATCTATGGTACAACACTATATGCGGGCGGGGACATCCCTTCACCAGTAACACAGAGGACTCCCGCCTGCCGGTGACATTCCCCCTACGTCGGCAGTGACATGTGGGACACCCGCCCACCAGTGACATACCTTGGTCTGATCCTTGCTATGCCACCAGGCAGAGAGTCATTGCCCACTGGGGACATACCTGGGTGAGGACAACCCCCCAGCCAGACCCCTGCTCTCTGTCACTGCTAAAAAAAAGCTCTACTGTCCGGGTTCTCATGAGCCGCGCCAGCCGCGTCCTCCTGTTCCTGGTCATGTTAGTGCAGCGTCATCAAAGTCATGTGAGCCGTGACGGCGGCATCCTCCGGCATGTGACCAGGAAGAGGAGGACGCGGCCAGCACAGCTCAACGACAACCCGGTGAGTAGTGCTTTTTTGCTTTGCGGGTCTCCCTGCACACCCACAGTCAGCAATGTGACGGGTGTGCAATGAATTTGCCTTTTCATAATGCATAAAACATACATTATGGGAAGCCATGGATATATCTGCAGATACTGCAATAATCCCGATCCAGACGGATAGTATCTGTGCACCTTCCTATCCAAGCGGATAACGGATCCGCCCAGATAGATCAGCTCATCCCTAGTAGTAGATGTTCCCTGCAGTCCTATGTAACACCACAGATAGCACAGTGATAATGGAGGACAGATAATGTAGTAGATGTCCCCTGCAGTCCTCTGTAACACCACATATAACACAGTGATAACTGAGTACAGATAATGCAGTAGATGTCCCCTGCAGTCCTATGTAACACCTCAGATAACACAGTGATAACTGGGTGCAAATAATGCAGTACATGTCCCCTGCAGTCCTATGTAACACCACAGATAATAGTGATAACTGCGTACAGGTAATGTAGTAGATGTTTCTGCAGTCCTATGTAACACCACAGATAACACAGTGATAACTGAGTACAGGTAATGTAGTAGATGTTACCTGCAGTCCTATGTAACACCACAGAAAACACAGTGAGTAACTGAAGACAGATAATGTAGTATATGTCCTCAGCAGTCCTATGTAACACCACAGATAACAGTGATACTCCAGAGTACAGGTAATGTAGTAGATGTTTCTGCAGTCCTATGTAACACCACAAATAAAACAATGATACCTGTGAGTACAGATAGCAGTAATAGATATCCCCTGGATCACACGGCTTGCTGGTTTTTCCTGAGCTCAGTATGTGCTCCATGTGCTGAGCTGGGGGAGGTGTAAGGAGAATCAGTGAGTGATGAGACACATTGTATCTATTGATGATCATAACAGAATGGTACAAATGTGTTTGCAAAGCACAAATCTGCAAAATTTTTGCACTGGGACAACCCAAAATCACAAGATTATTGCATATCATGTGAACATCCTTGCACCTTAAATATCACAGATCCAAAACTTTGTGATGCTGCAATGGTGCAAAATTGTGTTGGCAAATTTCCTTGTGGGGAAAATTCTGCGTGGGCAAATGTCCATGTGGGCAAATTTCCATGTGGGCAAAATTCTGCGTGGGCAAATTTCCATGTGGGCAAAATTCTGTGTGGGCAATTTTCCTGTGGGCATTCATGACTGTGGGGTTTTTTCTGTGGGCACTTTTCATGTGGGCATTTTTCATGGAACCCACATAGACTGATGTAATTGTTTGTGCAAATCAGATAGCAAAGGACATGAAAAGACATGGTTAACCCTATGTACACCAAGTGTCATTTCATGTCGGGTTCTGCATTTTCACAAAAGCCGGCAATTGAATTAGCGGCTATTATACTATGTAGAAGTGTATGAACTATAAATATAAATATATATATATGTGTCACAAATTCAATGACATGTATATATATATATATATATATATTATGAGGTGTAAAATTGTTTAAAAAAAATGCGTGGGCTCCCGCCCTATTTTCGCAACCAGACAGACAAAGCCAGCGAATGGGGGCAGATAATAATAGCCCAGAGAGGGACCATTATTTTTGGCCCCCCCCTGGCTACTAACATCTGCCCCCAGACACCCCAGAAAAGACAAATCTATAATTAGATTCGCCCTTTCTGGCACTTTGCCCGTCTATTCCCATTGCCCTGTAGTGGTGGCGAATGGGTTAATATGGGGTTAAAGCCACCTTACAATTGAAAGGTGACCTTAAGCCAGGTTAATAATTGAGAGCTGTCAATTAGACAACTATCAATTATTAATCCTATTGCATGAAATAAAAATAAAACACACACACTTTAATTAAAAATCATTTTAATGAAATAAATACACATGTTTTTGACCATCTTTTATTTGACTGCAAAAACCATTTCCTGTAATAAAAATAAAATAAAAAAGCAAAATTATTCTTACCTATCCCATGCACAGTCAGGTCCCATGGTGTAATCCTTCAGAAAGGGTTAATGTTTACTGCAGGGACCGCAGCTAATGCTGCAGCCTCACAGTAAACCCCCAAATGAATGAGTTCCTCTCCTGGCTGACAGGAGAGGAAGTGGAAAGCTTAATTGATTGCTTTCCACTTTCACTTCAGGTCAGCCAGGGACACAATCAGTGACATCAGAGGGAACTGATTAACAAAAATAGGGGTTCCCTTCGAATAAAAAATGGCGTCGGGTCCCCCCTATTTTTGTTAACCAGCCTGATGAAGCAGACTGCTGAGCAGTGGCGTACCGTGAATGAAGCAGACCAAGCAGCTGCTATGGGGCCCGGACAGGTGAGGGGCCCTCGACGGTCGGGTAGCTGTGCTGACACAGTACTACCAGGGGGTCGGCGGGGGAGGGGGAGCGCAGCTCTTCTATATACTCACCCCTCCTGGTGCGGTCTCTGCAGCCCCTGCTCTTCTCCCACGGTCTCCGACGCCTGTGTTCAGCGGTCAGGTGGTACCGCTCATTACAGTCATGAATACGCACATATTCATGACTTTAATGAGCTGTCCCGCGTGACCGCTGAACACTGGCGGCGGAGACCGTGGGAGAAGAGCAGGGGCTGCACAGACCGCTCCGGCGGAAGGGTGAGTATAAGGGATATTTACCTGTCCCGTTCCACCGTTGCTTGCGTCCTCTTGCTGCAATGTTCAGGTCAGAGGGCGCGATGACGTCGTTAGTGCGCGCCGCGCCCTCTGCCTGATCATTCACTGCTGGAGGACCCGAAGACAGCGGCACTCAGCAGTGGAGAGAGGACAGGTAAATATCTCAGGTGCCGGGGCCCTGAGCGAGCGGTGACATCGGCACCTGGTGTCACCCCCTGCTCAGGACACCGGCACCTGGCCCCCAGCGACGAATGGTGAGTATGTCTTTTTTTTTTTTTTGGATGCAGCAGCTGCGGCAGCATAAGGGCCTATACTATGGAGCATCTATGGGGGCACAATCTATGGGGGGCATAATACATTTTTTTGTTTAATGTGTCCCCTCACTGTGCTGGCACTTTACATTTACAATGGCTCTGGGTTTTTTTTTTTGGGGGGGGCCCATTCAGACTTTTGCTATGGGGCCCCATGATTTCTATGTACGCCCCTGCTGCTGAGGCATGGTATTTAAGGCTGTTAAGGAGCCAATATCCATGGACCTTGCCAGCCTGATAATACCAGGCCACAGCAGTCTGCATATCTTGGCTGATTAACAAAAATAGGGGATCCCCTCGAAAAAAATTGGCGTGGGGTCCCCCTATTTTTGTTAACCAGCCAGATGAAGCAGACCGCTGAGGCCTGGATTTTCAGGCTGTTAAGGAGCCAAGATCCATGGACCTTGCCAGCCTGATAATACCAGGCCACAGCAGTCTGCATATCTTGGCTGATTAACAAAAATAGGGGATCCCCTCGAAAAAAATTGGCGTGGGGTCCCCCCTATTTTTGTTAACCAGCCAGATGAAGCAGACCGCTGAGGCCTGGATTTTCAGGCTGTTAAGGAGCCAAGATCCATGGACCTTGCCAGCCTGATAATACCAGGCCACAGCAGTCTGCATATCTTGGCTGATTAACAAAAATAGGGGATCCCCCTCGAAAAAAATTGGCGTGGGGTCCCCCCTATTTTTGTTAACCAGCCAGATGAAGCAGACTGCTGAGGCCTGGTTTTTCAGGCTGGTAAGGATCCAATATCCATGGACCTTGCAAGCCTGATAATACCAGGCCACAGCAGTCTGTTTAGCTTGGCTGGTTAACAAAAATAGGGGATCCCCTCGAAAAAAAAATGGCGTAGGGGTCCCCCTATTTTTGTTAACCAGCCAAGTAAAATGCAGACTGCTGCGGCCTAGTATTAAAAGACTGTCAAGGCCCATGGATTTTGGCCCTCAACAGCCTGATAATACCAGGCTACAGCAGCCCCACATTTGGCGCATCAAAAGATGTGCCAATTGTGGCACTTTACCCGGCTCTTCCCACTGCCCTGTAGCGGTGGCAAGTGGGGTAATAAGGGGTTAATGTCACCGTTGATTGCACGGTGACAATAAGCCCGGTTAATAATGGAGAGGTGTCAATAAGACACCGATCCATTATTAATCCCAAAGTTTTAAATGTATAAAAAAAAAGACACAGCAAGAAAAAAGTATTTTAATGAAATAAAAGAGACAACACAGTTTTCATTAATTTTATTATACTCTCATTCCTGCGACGCCATCGATCTCCTGTAAAAAAAGGAAAAAAAAAACCAACAGTATACCACCTGTCCGACGCAGTCCATAGTAACGACTGTCCCACGACGATCCAGCTCTGCTACATCGCAATGACAGGCAGAGCCTGTCATTGCAACGCAGCACAGCTGATTACCTGCTTCCCGGCGGTGACGTCATCGGACTGACTGCTTTACGGCCGGGATTACCCAGCAGTCACTGCAGTTATCGCGAGAAACTGCATGTGACCACCGGGGAAAGATGATGGCGGCCATCAAGCAGTCCAGCCCGTGACCGCCGGAGATCTTCTGCCAGGTAAGTGCCGCTGACTCCTGACAGACCCGACCGACGGACACTGACAGTGACAGTGACAATCCGATTCCGGTATCCGATAAGACGAAAATATCGGAACTAAGTATCGAAAGTCCGATAGAGCTAATATCGGCCGATACCCGATACTTGCGGTATCGTATCGCTCAACACTAATAATTAATAATATTTAAAACTTACATAGGATTCAATTGGGCATACCTAACAGTATATATTAAAACAATCACACAGTAATTACAATTCTAGGAAATAAATAGTGCTTATCAAATAATATCAAATACATACAGAATAAGGATAAACGAAAAATGTAAAACTATGTAAAAATATATCAGCATGATTCCAAGTTTCTGGATGTTAAACTGTTAATGTAAAAGGATGTATAAAACATGGTAATTATTTCTGAGCATTCTCTATGGCATAATGAATGATATTAATACAGATTGAGGGGTAGAAACATGCTATTATGTTCCCCAAATATGTACAGTGGAAGGGCGATGGAAATAAAATAATAATGATAACACAATTACATCTATGAGTAAAGTGGATATTGAATCGGAGGGAAGGAAAAATTAAAAACATCAGTTATTACATGAACATCTCAGTAAATTTGTTTTGTTATGTAAAAATTAGGAGGTAGGAAAAAACGGATGTTGGAACAACTCAAGAGAAAAAAAGCCACTTTATTATTCAGAGAACATGGGCTATATCGACAACTCGTCATTCGTTTCTGAGAAGCTGAGCTGCAATGCAATATCTATAACAGAGCCCTATTTATCACTTTCCACTCCGAACATGATCCACTTGTAAATTAGTGTCTTCCTATGGTTCCCTTTGGTTGTACATTTTTGGATGAGATTCTTTGACATTCTTCCCTTATACAGCCTGCAGAGGGCAGCTGGCACTGAAGTTACATGAAGACGGAAGTTTATTATTAAAAATATCGGACAGGAACTTTAAGAATAACTCAAAGGTCGGATATTCTCCCAGATCCTAGGAGCCACGGAGATGAAGCTCATATTACTATTGGGCCCTGTCTTATTACTGAGCTCAGGTGAGATGATTGTGCTCTCAGAAGTTATATTTTCATGGTATATTACCCTTTGTCACTCACTTTTTATATAATGTCCTTGTGTTTTCTATACAGGTGATGTGGCCGCTGTCACCAACGTGACGGGAACTCTTGGGAAACTTGTATTATTCAATGCGAATATTCCAGTAGGATCCTCTGTACAATGGACTTATAATGGTGTATCAGTGTACGTTCAGTCTCCAGCTTTTCGTTGTTTGAATCAGTTTGTAGGAAGATGTAATTTATACGAAAACGGATCCCTGAGTATTAACAACGTCTCCTACACTGATGAAGGGATCTATGTTCTGGTGTAATACCTCCAGATTCTTCTACTAGTATCAATACAAACTACCAGCTGAGAGTGTATGGTAAGGAGACGTCTGACTCTATAGATATTGCTAGAATACAATTTAACATTTGATGTTAAGTAATACAATATTTTAAAGATTATAAAATAGAAAATTACATAATAGTTTATTAATTATTATATGATAAAGTTCACTTTGCCGATATCTCTTAGAACTTAGTTGCCCTTTTCCTTTTGGGGTGAAATTTCAAATATAGAATTGATAATGAATCCGTCGTATTTTTTTTTTTGGGGGGGGCATATTTTCTACGATAATTTAAGTAATTAAACCAGAAGAAAATTGAAAGGGTTGTCTCATCAGGATATTCCGTAGATGATTATTATAATTATGATTATTATATTGCCATTTATTCCATGGCGCTGTACATGCGAGGAGGGGTATACATAACAAAAAACAAGTGCAATAACCTTGAATAAAACGAGTCACCGACTGGTACAAGAACAGAGAGGACCCTGCCCGCGAGGGCTCTACAACGGATGGGGATAAATGTCCAATGCCATCGCTGGTACCACCATTTGTCTCGAGAGAAGGGCCCACTTCACATGCTGTCAGTAAAGGGAGATGGCCATGTATTGCAAACTCTATCCATTCTTTTTTATGGGATTTCCAAAAAATTTCTTGAATTGTCCTAGAAGGGACAACCCTTCTAAATAGATTTTTTTTTGTCACAAAATTTTACAATCCTTAAAATTTTTATCAGAAACAAATATTTTTCACAGTTTTATTACTATTTGTGTGGCTAATAATATAAAATAAATATTGTCACAAGAACACACAATAAGCCGATACTTCACTAGGGTCCTTCAATCGGTGGCGTGTGTTCAGAATGACGTTTCAGTGAAAGAAATCTCTCAATTCTTCTTACTAGGAACTTATTAATAATCTGTCAGTTCTCTCGGCTGTAACATGGTCTCGTCCTTTCTAGTTGTATACAGGGTACAAAATGACCTCTATTCTCTGCTAGGTGTGTTTCCTAAGAATGGAACCAGCACCTAGTTTAGATATTTGTGTTCTGACATTTTGTTTTACATCATGATGTTTCATTTGGGCCTTGGACCTAAAAAGGTTGTGCTCCTCTTCTCTTAATGTTGGGGTTCTCCAGAATTTGGTGTTGTTTTGTTTTGTACCTGCTATTTCCATACATGAACTCCACTATTGCTGCAAACATTAAAAACGTAAAGGTACTTAGTTAGCATTTTTTTATCAAAGATCTCAAAAGCCATCCGACCACATTAAGTAGTAATGTCTTACGTCTCTATGTGATAAACTTGCCTCGTATACACCTTGATGTGGTCGGATGGCTTTTGCGCTCTCTGATAAAAAAAAAGCGGTAACTCATTACCTTTACGTTTTTTAACATTTGCAGCAAAATTGGAGTTCATGCATTCATTAGTCACAGTGCGCTGATGCATCATGTATGTATATCTGAAGGGCTGTCACAGTGTAGAGGGATCATCCTTATTCTCATTTGCACACAGAAGCACAAGAAGTAATGGAATGAAACTGAAAGGGAGAAGATACAGATTAGATATTGGGAAAAGCTTTTTGACAGTGAGGGTTATCAATGAGTAGGACAGGCTGCCACGAGAGGTGGTGAGTTCTCCTTCAATGGAAGTCTTCAAACAGAGGCTGGACAGACATCTGTCTGAGATGGTTTTATAGATCCTTGTTGTGAATACTCTGGAGGCGACTTCTGAGCTGGGGCTCCCTCCGGTGGTTGCTGAGGGTAATGAACTAATTGCTGAATGGCCTTCAGCTGGCTCTGAATGGCATGATATAAGTGACCTGAACTCCCTTCAGCCTTGCTGGTAATCAATTGTTCTTCCACGTCTTGCTTGGAGCTCAGCTTGCATTCCAACTCTCATTCAGATAAGTGATTTGGTGTTTTTTTTTCCTGGTTGGATTTTCTTTGCTGGTTTTCTGCTTTGCAGTAGACTTCAGCCTGGACCCATTTTGGGGCCTGGCGCTGCAATTGTGCTCTGTTTGTGTTTTCACTTTTGCTCTGTTCCTATGTCACTTTTTATTTGCTGAATTGCTGTCTGTTACACCAGAGATCTTATTTAGGTGGTAGAGATCGTGTGATCTCTGTTTTTTTGTTAATCAGAAGTGTTGGTATTTTTGTCAGGGTTTTTTTTGGGTTGCAGTCAGAATTCTTTCCTTTACTTTTCTATCTAGACAGATTGGGCCCCAGCGTTTGCTCATTCTATTTTCTGTCTGTGTTCGTATTTTCTTCTGGTCTAACCGCCATTACATGTTTGGGGACTTCCTATTTCTTTGGGATTCTGCTACGGGGCAGATAGCATTCATCTTTCTTCCTTTAGGTGTAGCTATCTCTCTGGCTGTGACAAGGCGTCTAGGATCACCATAGGTACGCTCCACGGCTACTTCTAGTGTTGCGGTTAGTTTAGGGTCCTGCAATCCAATAGTTTCCAGCCTCTCTGGTGTATTGCTTCTTTGGCTATTTTTGCAATTTCTTCTCAGCTACCAAAACACAACAGTATTACCTGCCAAACTGAAAATTATATGGTACTCATCAGAAGGGAAAAATAGTAAAAGGAAAAAGAAAAAAGGAGTTGTCAGAAATTTTTTTTTCTCTGTTTGTTGCATTTTCTCCCTCTTTTTCTCTGGGTGCTGAGGAGGAATTTTTTTTTCTCTCGCTGAAGTTTGCACAGTTGTCTGGCCATGTGGAGCAGCTTGCCACTGAGGTTCAGAGTATTGCTGCCTATCTTGCTGGGTTACCGGTTGTGGAGCCTAGGATCCCCATGCCAGATTTATTTTTGGGGATCGGTCTAAATTTCTGAATTTCAAAAATAACTGTAAGTTGTTTTTTGCCTTAAAGCCTAATTCTTCAGGGAACGCAGCACATCAGTTCAAATTGTCATCTCTCTGCTGCGCGGCGACCCTCAGAATTGGGCTTTTTCCCTGACACCTGGGGATCCTGTTTTGAATGATGTTGATGTATTTTTTCAGGCTCTGGATTAAATCAGGGTCGTGAAGACGCTAAGCTGTACTGACAGAAATTTCGAAAGTGGGCAGTCCTGACCAAATGGTATAATGATGCTTTGGCAGCCCTTTTTCGGAAGGGTCTGTCAGAAAATGTAAAGGACGTTATGGTGGGATTCCCTGTTCCCTCTGGTCTCAATGATTCTATGTCTTTGGCTATTCAAATTGACAGAGGTTTGCGTGAGCGCAGAGGTATGCGTGAGATAGTGTTGCTTTGTGTGCCAGCTCCTGAGCCCATGCAGTGTGATGGAGTGACTTCTGGGGCTCAGCGTCATGAGTTTCAAAAGCGCAATTGTGTAGCCCTGGTGTTAGGCACACGCAGTACCCTGGAGAATGTGTGGAGAGATAGCAGTTCAATGCTCAATACCCATTCACTCAAGATACACTAGACACACCCTTAGGGTAGTGTAGTCACTTGTGAGGGAGTGGTCAGGGTGTATTCGTTGAGTGATTAGAGTAGTCAGTTTCCTGTCTTCGGACAGAGCAGACGTGTGGAGTCTAGGTGGGACCTGGAGGGAGGAAGCAGTCCAGCCTGGTTCTATCAGCAGTTCAGCAAGTGGAGGCCAGTAAGGGCGAGATATAGATCACCTCAGCCTGGTCAGAGCTGTACCTCACTTGAAGACATTGATAAAGAAAGAAGAGTTTAGTACAGATATACTTCAGTCACCTGTCCCAAGGACAGTGAAAGGTTCAGAGACGTGCTCCTGCCTAGTGGATACCTGAGAGTCTGGTAACTAATTCTAAAGGAAGAGAAGAAGGGAGTGATTATATGACTTTTTGCAAGTGTGAGTGTTTATGCTACAAGCGCGGACAAGACGAAAGGCACAGTGGAAAGGAATATTTAAAAAGTGCTTTTGGATTGAAGAAGTCCTGCACATTGTAACCGGTCACTGGGGACCGAAGGATCACTAAAGCTTCACGCTTAGTGGTAAGAAAACCAGAGGCTTATCGGACCTTAGGTCGCTG
This sequence comes from Oophaga sylvatica, assembly GCA_033576555.1. Taxonomy (NCBI): domain Eukaryota; kingdom Metazoa; phylum Chordata; class Amphibia; order Anura; family Dendrobatidae; genus Oophaga; species Oophaga sylvatica. The sequence continues at coordinate 17,348 of JARQOD010004996.1, forward strand.
CAAGCAGCCCCTAAATAGTCGGTACGTAACTGGGGTCAGGGGGAGTGAAGACTTTGAGCCTGATCAGCAAGATAGGAATTCAGCTCTCTCACAGGAAGGCTCCGACCACAAAACTGACTGGGCAGTACAGCTATGGAATAGCTGGAGTTATAGAGGGAACTACGCTTCATGCTGGTTGTACTCATCGTTGTGAAAGTAAAGGAGGCCCCTAACTTGTCCAGCTGCTATCTCGAAATACATTCTCCTTGGATCAGCCTCCCTGGGACCTGCCTTACCATCTTACAAGTAAAGGTATGGAAAGACACTGACCGTGTGAGACTGAGTTATTTACTTGCATGCCTGCACAACCCCACCATAACCATCGACCTGAGGGAAGAGTCCCACCTGTAGGGGACCCGACATCTAGCTGCCTCACCATCCCCTCAGAGCTCTACAGCAGCGCTGGTACAAATTACCAGAGACTACAGGTGGCGTCACGAACTGTAAATATATCTATCCCCTGTAAATATTCCCCCAACATACGCCAGACCGCCAGGGCCACAGACCGAGCCACCGCTACCTGTGACAAACCCCATAGACTTCCATGGGCTCGGCTCTGAGTATCCCATTGCCCTGGTAATCCACAATTGTGGTGGCGGGTCGACACAAACTTTGGCGTCACGAACAGGATACGAAACTCGCAAAATTGCGAGCCCTGTGTGCCTATGGAATTGTTTTTGTGAAAAAGAACTGTTTGCACTTTTGGCGCCAAAATCGCCATCTTTGTCGCCATATTCGCGCCCTCAGGCGCTGGAGAAGAAGGTGGGCGTACCTTCGTGGGCGTGTACCCCCCAGTGGCGCGAAGAAAATGCCTGCCCTCTCAAAGTGCTATTACAACATGCGATCCTGCCCTACAGCAAAGGAGGTCCGCCTCCTCTTCATCTTTCCTGCAAAGAGGAGGAGACGCAAATCCCGCCTCCACGGAAGAGACCGGACGTCTCTGGAGGAAGATGAGAGAATCTTCTGGAACATCATGGAAGCAGGACGTGTGCAGCCGAGCAGGGAAGCGGAGGAAGGCAGGCCCCGTGCCCCAGCCAAGCTGCCACCAGCACCGGAGTCATCCGTGGTCCTGCACCTGCAGCAAGCATTGCTGGAAGTTAAAGAGGAAAATGCACGACTAAGAAAGATGATTTTGCCACAACCTGGATTTGAAGAGATCGAGAGACGCCGGCGTACCCTGGAGCAGCGGCGGCTGTGGGACGCGGTGATCTCTCCCTTCGATGACCCCCTACGTCTGGAGTTACCAAAACTTCTGCTGCCCAAGGCAAAGGAGCAACCGGAGGCTGCCCCCGAAAGTACCAATCCTGATCCCACCGGTGAAGCGGTGGAGGCGAAGGAGGTTGAGGAGGTACCGCCAGTTCCGGAACGCCCGCCCGGCCAGGAGGCCGCAGCAGATGATCGATCCCTGGTAGGGACACCGGAGGGGTCCTGTCCGTCGTTACCAGACGTGGACTGGGACGAGATGGCGCGCCTGGATGACGTCGCCTATACCGCCCAGTGGGAATGTGAGTGGCAGCGTCGTGAGGAGAAGCAGCAACGCCAGCAGGAGGAAGAGCGGGAAGCTCAGCGGAATCGACAGCGGCAACATGCAGAGCTGATCGCGGACAAGGAGACTATCCGGAGAGAGAAAGGTACCCTGAGGGAACCGCGGCGGCAAGGGTGTGTGACAGAGTTCCAGCTCCGGAAGGGCTGGGGCTTCATCCGTGAACCGGGCCTCTACCCAGGGGTCTTTGTTAGTCGCAGGGACGTAGAATCCCACCTACCGCAAGGCCATCCCGGGAGGGACTTAGTTAATGGAGACATTGTTACATACACACGGCACTGGGGAATGAAGGGATGGTATGCCCTTAACGTCACCATCGTCCGTGACCCCGTCCCCGACGCAGGTAACGTCACCACTACCGCAGCGTCCCCGTCTCCAGCACAAGCAGTATCCGGCCGTGCCCCAGCATCGCCCCTTGCAGGTACTTCGCAAGTGGAAGCGACACCTGTATACCGTTATCCTTCTACATCGCAACATGCGACCCAGTTTCCATCGCAATCCATGACACGATCCATATCGTTAACTGTGACTCAGATTGAAACGCAATCGGTGTCTCGCAAGGAGAAAGTACCCGTTGCGCCCCTAGAGGTTCGCACAAGAACTGTGGCAACTCAAACCCCAATAGCAGGTCACGACTTGTTAGTCCTGGGATCTAGGGCCCATTGCATTGTTCCAGCCCCCGGGGTGGAAAATGTATTTGAAATAAATGAATAGTAAAGAGAACCGGTGAGATCCATATAGGGGTCTACCATAAGTAAAGTTGTAAAAAGTTTAAGAATGTTTGCCAATTTTTGCACAAGTTAAATGTGTATATAACGTATATATATATTGCCAAAAATAGAATGCCCGGCTGGGTAATCAGATAAAAAGTTTTTGCACTTTATTATGATGTGATTTGATATAATGTGTCTTTGTTTTACAATGGACTTCGAGGTTGAGGACTGTGCCAGCCCATAACTTATCTGTATATAGTTGCGCTTCGGTGCTTTATCTTGGTTTTACATAAAACCAGCACAGCTGCCTCTGAATGTAGGACCCGTGTGGTGTGGCACTGAGTGAGGTCTGCATTCGGATGTCCTGCAGCCCACCCAGGACCCACGTTGAAGGTTTGGTGCGGGTCCTTCACAAGAATACTGAGTATTTATTGAATGTTTTGATGCCTTAATACTTTTGTATTTTTCTATATATAATGTTTTGTTTGCAACGTTCAAGACATCCTTACCTCCCGGATGGGACGAATTAATGTTTAATGTTGATGTTTTAATGCATAAACAAAACTGTCTCTTTGTATTTTACAGCCCGGGAGTGCTGTCTTTTGCCATGGGGGAATGTGTAGCCCTGGTGTTAGGCACACGCAGTACCCTGGAGAATGTGTGGAGAGATAGCAGTTCAATGCTCAATACCCATTCACTCAAGATACACTAGACACACCCTTAGGGTAGTGTAGTCACTTGTGAGGGAGTGGTCAGGGTGTATTCGTTGAGTGATTAGAGTAGTCAGTTTCCTGTCTTCGGACAGAGCAGACGTGTGGAGTCTAGCTGGGACCTGGAGGGAGGAAGCAGTCCAGCCTGGTTCTATCAGCAGTTCAGCAAGTGGAGGCCAGTAAGGGCGAGATATAGATCACCTCAGCCTGGTCAGAGCTGTACCTCACTTGAAGACATTGATAAAGAAAGAAGAGTTTAGTACAGATATACTTCAGTCACCTGTCCCAAGGACAGTGAAAGGTTCAGAGACGTGCTCCTGCCTAGTGGATACCTGAGAGTCTGGTAACTAATTCTAAAGGAAGAGAAGAAGGGAGTGATTATATGACTTTTTGCAAGTGTGAGTGTTTATGCTACAAGCGCGGACAAGGCGAAAGGCACAGTGGAAAGGAATATTTAAAAAGTGCTTTTGGATTGAAGAAGTCCTGCACATTGTAACCGGTCACTGGGGACCGAAGGATCACTAAAGCTTCACGCTTAGTGGTAAGAAAACCAGAGGCTTATCGGACCTTAGGTCGCGGCAAGCAGCCCCTAAATAGTCGGTACGTAACTGGGGTCAGGGGGAGTGAAGACTTTGAGCCTGATCAGCAAGATAGGAATTCAGCTCTCTCACAGGAAGGCTCCGACCACAAAACTGACTGGGCAGTACAGCTATGGAATAGCTGGAGTTATAGAGGGAACTACGCTTCATGCTGGTTGTACTCATCGTTGTGAAAGTAAAGGAGGCCCCTAACTTGTCCAGCTGCTATCTCGAAATACATTCTCCTTGGATCAGCCTCCCTGGGACCTGCCTTACCATCTTACAAGTAAAGGTATGGAAAGACGCTGACCGTGTGAGACTGAGTTATTTACTTGCATGCCTGCACAACCCCACCATAACCATCGACCTGAGGGAAGAGTCCCACCTGTAGGGGACCCGACATCTAGCTGCCTCACCATCCCCTCAGAGCTCTACAGCAGCGCTGGTACAAATTACCAGAGACTACAGGTGGCGTCACGAACTGTAAATATATCTATCCCCTGTAAATATTCCCCCAACATACGCCAGACCGCCAGGGCCACAGACCGAGCCACCGCTACCTGTGACAAACCCCATAGACTTCCATGGGCTCGGCTCTGAGTATCCCATTGCCCTGGTAATCCACAATTGTGGTGGCGGGTCGACACAAACTTTGGCGTCACGAACAGGATACGAAACTCGCAAAATTGCGAGCCCTGTGTGCCTATGGAATTGTTTTTGTGAAAAAGAACTGTTTGCACTTTTGGCGCCAAAATCGCCATCTTTGTCGCCATATTCGCGCCCTCAGGCGCTGGAGAAGAAGGTGGGCGTACCTTCGTGGGCGTGTACCCCCCAGTGGCGCGAAGAAAATGCCTGCCCTCTCAAAGTGCTATTACAACATGCGATCCTGCCCTACAGCAAAGGAGGTCCGCCTCCTCTTCACCTTTCCTGCAAAGAGGAGGAGACGCAAATCCCGCCTCCACGGAAGAGACCGGACGTCTCTGGAGGAAGATGAGAGAATCTTCTGGAACATCATGGAAGCAGGACGTGTGCAGCCGAGCAGGGAAGCGGAGGAAGGCAGGCCCCGTGCCCCAGCCAAGCTGCCACCAGCACCGGAGTCATCCGTGGTCCTGCACCTGCAGCAAGCATTGCTGGAAGTTAAAGAGGAAAATGCACGACTAAGAAAGATGATTTTGCCACAACCTGGATTTGAAGAGATCGAGAGACGCCGGCGTACCCTGGAGCAGCGGCGGCTGTGGGACGCGGTGATCTCTCCCTTCGATGACCCCCTACGTCTGGAGTTACCAAAACTTCTGCTGCCCAAGGCAAAGGAGCAACCGGAGGCTGCCCCCGAAAGTACCAATCCTGATCCCACCGGTGAAGCGGTGGAGGCGAAGGAGGTTGAGGAGGTACCGCCAGTTCCGGAACGCCCGCCCGGCCAGGAGGCCGCAGCAGATGATCGATCCCTGGTAGGGACACCGGAGGGGTCCTGTCCGTCGTTACCAGACGTGGACTGGGACGAGATGGCGCGCCTGGATGACGTCGCCTATACCGCCCAGTGGGAATGTGAGTGGCAGCGTCGTGAGGAGAAGCAGCAACGCCAGCAGGAGGAAGAGCGGGAAGCTCAGCGGAATCGACAGCGGCAACATGCAGAGCTGATCGCGGACAAGGAGAGTATCCGGAGAGAGAAAGGTACCCTGAGGGAACCGCGGCGGCAAGTGTGTGACAGAGTTCCAGCTCCGGAAGGGCTGGGGCTTCATCCGTGAACCGGGCCTCTACCCAGGGGTCTTTGTTAGTCGCAGGGACGTAGAATCCCACCTACCGCAAGGCCATCCCGGGAGGGACTTAGTTAATGGAGACATTGTTACATACACACGGCACTGGGGAATGAAGGGATTGGTATGCCCTTAACGTCACCATCGTCCGTGACCCCGTCCCCGACGCAGGTAACGTCACCACTACCGCAGCGTCCCCGTCTCCAGCACAAGCAGTATCCGGCCGTGCCCCAGCATCGCCCCTTGCAGGTACTTCGCAAGTGGAAGCGACACCTGTATAACCGTTATCCTTCTACATCGCAACATGCGACCCAGTTTCCATCGCAATCCATGACACGATCCATATCGTTAACTGTGACTCAGATTGAAACGCAATCGGTGTCTCGCAAGGAGAAAGTACCCGTTGCGCCCCTAGAGGTTCGCACAAGAACTGTGGCAACTCAAACCCCAATAGCAGGTCACGACTTGTTAGTCCTGGGATCTAGGGCCCATTGCATTGTTCCAGCCCCCGGGGTGGAAAATGTATTTGAAATAAATGAATAGTAAAGAGAACCGGTGAGATCCATATAGGGGTCTACCATAAGTAAAGTTGTAAAAAGTTTAAGAATGTTTGCCAATTTTTGCACAAGTTAAATGTGTATATAACGTATATATATATTGCCAAAACTAGAATGCCCGGCTGGGTAATCAGATAAAAAGTTTTTGCACTTTATTATGATGTGATTTGATATAATGTGTCTTTGTTTTACAATGGACTTCGAGGTTGAGGACTGTGCCAGCCCAGAACTTATCTGTATATAGTTGCGCTTCGGTGCTTTATCTTGGTTTTACATAAAACCAGCACAGCTGCCTCTGAATGTAGGACCCGTGTGGTGTGGCACTGAGTGAGGTCTGCATTCGGATGTCCTGCAGCCCACCCAGGACCCACGTTGAAGGTTTGGTGCGGGTCCTTCACAAGAATACTGAGTATTTATTGAATGTTTTGATGCCTTAATACTTTTGTATTTTTCTATATATAATGTTTTGTTTGCAACGTTCAAGACATCCTTACCTCCCGGATGGGACGAATTAATGTTTAATGTTGATGTTTTAATGCATAAACAAAACTGTCTCTTTGTATTTTACAGCCCGGGAGTGCTGTCTTTTGCCATGGGGGAATGTGTAGCCCTGGTGTTAGGCACACGCAGTACCCTGGAGAATGTGTGGAGAGATAGCAGTTCAATGCTCAATACCCATTCACTCAAGATACACTAGACACACCCTTAGGGTAGTGTAGTCACTTGTGAGGGAGTGGTCAGGGTGTATTCGTTGAGTGATTAGAGTAGTCAGTTTCCTGTCTTCGGACAGAGCAGACGTGTGGAGTCTAGCTGGGACCTGGAGGGAGGAAGCAGTCCAGCCTGGTTCTATCAGCAGTTCAGCAAGTGGAGGCCAGTAAGGGCGAGATATAGATCACCTCAGCCTGGTCAGAGCTGTACCTCACTTGAAGACATTGATAAAGAAAGAAGAGTTTAGTACAGATATACTTCAGTCACCTGTCCCAAGGACAGTGAAAGGTTCAGAGACGTGCTCCTGCCTAGTGGATACCTGAGAGTCTGGTAACTAATTCTAAAGGAAGAGAAGAAGGGAGTGATTATATGACTTTTTGCAAGTGTGAGTGTTTATGCTACAAGCGCGGACAAGGCGAAATGCACAGTGGAAAGGAATATTTAAAAAGTGCTTTTGGATTGAAGAAGTCCTGCACATTGTAACCGGTCACTGGGGACCGAAGGATCACTAAAGCTTCACGCTTAGTGGTAAGAAAACCAGAGGCTTATCGGACCTTAGGTCGCGGCAAGCAGCCCCTAAATAGTCGGTACGTAACTGGGGTCAGGGGGAGTGAAGACTTTGAGCCTGATCAGCAAGATAGGAATTCAGCTCTCTCACAGGAAGGCTCCGACCACAAAACTGACTGGGCAGTACAGCTATGGAATAGCTGGAGTTATAGAGGGAACTACGCTTCATGCTGGTTGTACTCATCGTTGTGAAAGTAAAGGAGGCCCCTAACTTGTCCAGCTGCTATCTCGAAATACATTCTCCTTGGATCAGCCTCCCTGGGACCTGCCTTACCATCTTACAAGTAAAGGTATGGAAAGACGCTGACCGTGTGAGACTGAGTTATTTACTTGCATGCCTGCACAACCCCACCATAACCATCAACCTGAGGGAAGAGTCCCACCTGTAGGGGACCCGACATCTAGCTGCCTCACCATCCCCTCAGAGCTCTACAGCAGCGCTGGTACAAATTACCAGAGACTACAGGTGGCGTCACGAACTGTAAATATATCTATCCCCTGTAAATATTCCCCCAACATACGCCAGACCGCCAGGGCCACAGACCGAGCCACCGCTACCTGTGACAAACCCCATAGACTTCCATGGGCTCGGCTCTGAGTATCCCATTGCCCTGGTAATCCACAATTGTGGTGGCGGGTCGACACACAATGGGTTATGTTTCTACTCTGGTGACGCTTCTCATGCTATTTTCGTCTGCCCTAAGCGGGGAAGACGTTTTGCGTGCTCAGTTGTCTTGGGTAGTGTTCAGACTAAATTTCTGTTGACTGTTACACTGATTTGCTCCCTGTCCACATTTTCGTCTCAGGCTTTTGTTGATTCAGGAGCAGCTATTAACCTGATGGATTTTGACTTTGCCAAACCCAAATGCTGAGCTGCTGCTGCAGTATGTGTCCCTATTACTGCCCGATACCCCAATACTGAGCTGCTGCTGCCATATGTGCCCCTATTACTGCACCTATTGGGTGGTTCTGTGTGACCTCTAAATTCTAAAGCACCCCTCTATAATATAGTAATGCCGGGTGCAAGTGCCCTAGAAAACAGTGCCCACATGTTGTCCCCAAGAATGTAATATTGCCCTGCGTGTCCCTTTGACAGTCACAGTAACCAGAGTTCCCCTATAACAATAAGTGCCCACTTTACATTTAATAATGTCCCAAGTCTCCCCCTGTACAGCTCCCCTATACACAGTATGATGCCCCCTCACTGTATATATACTGACCCCTTAATATCCCCAAACTATTTAATGGCTACAACACTGTATGATGGCCCCACCAGTATAATCCCCACACTGTATGATGGCCCCCTAGATAGCCTTCATGTAGCATAATACACCAGATAGTCCTCAATATAGTATAATGCACCCCCATAGGCAGCCTCTGTATTATAATGTACCCCCATAGACAGCCTCTGTATTATAATGTACCCCCATAGATAGCCTCTGTATTGTAATGCACCCCCATAGGCAGTCTCTGTATTATAATGCACCCCCATAGGCAGTCTTATTTATAATACACTAAAAATAGGCAGCCTTATTTATAATGCACTCCCCATAGGCAGCCTTATTAAAAATGCACCCCCCATAGGCAGCCTTATTTATAATGCACCCCATAGGCAGCCTTATTTATAACGTACCCCCATAGGCTGTGTTATTTATAATGTACCCCCATAGGCAGTCTTATTTCTAATGTACCCCCATAGGCAGTCTTATTTATAATGTACTCCCATAGGCAGCCTTATTTATAATGTACCCCCATAGGCAGTCTTATTTGTAATGTACCCCCATAGGCAGTCTTATTTATAATGCACCCGATAGGCAGTCTTATTTATAATGTACCCCCATAGGCAGCCTTACTTATAATGCATTCCTCATAGGCAGCCTTATTTAAAATGCATCCCATAGGCAGTCTTATTTATAATGCACCCCCCATAGGAAGTCTTATTTATAATGTACCCTAATAGGCAGTCTATTTATAATGTACCCCCATAGGCAGTCTTATTTATAATGTACCCCCATAGGCAGTCTTATTTATAGTGTACCCCCATAGGCAGCCTTATTTATAATGTACCCTCATAGGCAGTCTTATTTTTAATGTACCCCCATAGGCAGCCTTACTTATAATGCATTCCCGATAGGCAGTCTTATTTATAATGTACCCCCATAGGCAGTCTTATTTATAATTTAGCCCCATAGGCAGCCTTATTTACAATGTACCCCCATAGGCAGCCTTATTTATAATGTACCCCCATAGGCAGTCTTATTTATAATGCACCCCCATAGGCAGCCTTACTTATAATGCATTCCCCATAGGCAGCCTTATTTATAATGCACCCCATAGGCAGCCTTACTTATAATGCATTACCCATAGGCAGTTTTATTTATAATGCACCCCCATAGGCAGCCTTATTTATAATGCACCCCATAGGCAGCCTTACTTATAATGCATTCCCCATATGCAGCCTTACTTATAATGCATTCCCCATAGGCAGCCTTATTTATAATGCACCCCATAGGCAGCCTTATTTATAATGCACTCCATAGGCAGCCTTATTTATAATGCACCCCCATATGGAGCCTCTGTAGTATAATGCACCTCCTTTACAAAAATAATAAATCCAGTACTCACCTCTCTTGCTCCCAGCTCCTGCGCTGCTCACTGGTCTCCCTCTCTTCTCCTGACAGCGAGCGCCGGGCAGTGACGTCATCGCGCCCGCTGTCAGACGCTGAGAGGGGATGATGGGAAGAGCGCTCGCTCCTTCTCTCATCAATGCGGTCAGCTGTATCGGCTGGATGCCGATACAGCTGACCCTCCGATGACGGGCGGGGGGCCCACTGCTGGCACCAGGCCCCCCACCGCCTGCTCAGGGGACCATAGCGGCCGGCGGCAGAGCAGGGAGAGCGATTCTCCCTGCTCTGCCGCAGAATGTAACTGTGTCGGCGCGCTGTGCACACCGACACATTTACAGCAGCATAGCTCCGGGTGGGCCCACTCAGAGCGCGGGGCCCGGGGCCACCGCCCCCTCTGCCCCCCGGTAGCTACGCTACTGGACCGTGAGATGATTGTGCTCTCAGAAGTTATATTTTCATGGTATATTACCCTTTGTCACTCACTTTTTGTATAATGTCCTTGTGTTTTCTATACAGGTGATGTGGCCGCTGTCACCAACGTGACGGGAAGTCTTGGGAAACTTGTATTATTCAGTGCGAATGTTCCAGTAGGATCCTCCGTACTATGGACTTATAATGGTGTATCAGTGTACGTTCAGTCTCCAGCTTTTCGTTGTTTGAATCAGTTTGCAGGAAGATGTAATTTATACGAAAACGGATCCCTGAGTATTAACAGCGTCTCCTACACTGATGAAGGGATCTATGTTCTGGTTGTAATACCTCCAGATTCTTCTACTCTTATCACTACAAACTACCAGCTGAGAGTGTATGGTAAGGAGACGTCTGACTCTAAAGATATTGCTAGAATACAATTTAACATTTGATGCTAAGTAATACAATATTTTAAAGATTATAAAATAGATAATTACATAATAGTTTATTAATTATTATATGATGAAGTTCACTTTTCCGATATCTCTTAGAACTTAGTTGCCCTTTTCCTTTTGGGGGTGAAATTTCAAATATGGAATTGATAATGAATCCGTCGTATTTTTTTTTTTTTTGGGGGGCATATTTTCTACGATAATTTAAGTAATAAAACCAGAAGAAAATTGAAAGGGTTGTCTCATCAGGATATTCCGTAGATGATTATTATAATTATTATAGTGACATTTATTTCAAGGCGCTTTACATGTGAGGAGGGTATAAATAATAAAAAACAAGTGCAATAACCTTGAACAAAACGAGTCACCGACTGGTACAGAAGGAGAGAGGACCCTGCCCACCAGGTCTCTACAAGGGATGGGGATAAATGTCCAATGCCACCGCTGGTACCACCATTTGTCTCGAGAGAAGGGCCCGCTTCACATGCTGTCAGTAAAGGGAGATGGTCATGTATTACAAGCTCTATCCATTCTTTTTTATGGGATTTCCAAAAAATTTCTTGAATTGTCCTAGAAGGGACAACCCTTCTAAACGGAATTTTTTTTAACACAAAATTTTACAATCCTTAAAATTTTTATCAGAAACAAATATTTTTCACAGTTTATTACTATTTGTGTGGCTAATAATATAAAATAAATATTGTCACAAGAACACACAATAAGCCGATACTTCACTAGGGTCCTTCAATCGGTGGCGTGTGTTCAGAATGACGTTTCAGTGAAAGAAATCTCTCAATTCTTCTTACTAGGAACTTATTAATAATCTGTCAGTTCTCTCGGCTGTAACATGGTCTCGTCCTTTCTAGTTGTATACAGGTACAAAATGACCTCTATTTCTCTGCTAGGTGTGTTTCCTAAGAATGGAACCAGCACCTAGTTTACATATTTGTGTTCTGACATTTTGTTTTACATCATGATGTTTCATTCGGGCCTCGGGCCTAAAAAGGTTGTGCCTCCCCTTCTCTTAATGTTGGGGTTCTCCAGAATTTGGTGTTGTTTTTTTTTTGTACCTGCTTTTTCCATACATGAACTCCACTATTGCTGCAAACATTAAAAACGTAAAGGTACTTAGTTAGCATTTTTTTATCAAAGATCTCAAAAGCCATCCGACCACATTAAGTAGTAATGTCTTACGTCTCTATGTGATAAACTTGCCTCGTATACACCTTGATGTGGTCGGATGGCTTTTGCGCTCTCTGATAAAAAAAAAGCGGTAACTCATTACCTTTACGTTTTTTAACATTTGCAGCAAAATTGGAGTTCATGCATTCATTAGTCACAGTGCGCTGATGCATCATGTATGTACAGTCATGGCCAAAAGTTTTGAGAATGACACAAATATTAATTTTTACAAAGTCTACTGCTTCACTTTTTCTAATGGCAATTTGCATATACTCCAGAATGTTATAAAGAGTGATCAGCTTAACAACAATTACTTGCAAAGTCAATATTTGGCTAGAAAATGAACTTTATCCCCCAAAACACATTTCAACATCATTGCAGCCCTGCCTTAAAAGGACCAGCTAACCTCTTATCAGTGATTGCTCCATTAACACAGGTGTGGGTGTTTATGAGGACATGGCTGGAGATCAGTCTGTCATGATTAAGTAAGAATGACACCACTGGACACTTTAAAAGGAGGCTGGTGCTTGGCATCATTGTTTCTCTTCTGTTAACCATGGTTATTTCTAAAGAAACACGTGCAGTCATCATTGCAATGCACAAAAATGGCCTAACAGGGAAGAGTATCGCAGCTAGAAAGATTGCACCTCAGTCAACAATCTATCGCATCATCAAGAACTTCAAGGAGAGAGGTTCCATTGTTGCCAAAAAGGCTTCAGGGCGCCCAAGAAAAACCAGCAAGCGCCAGGACCGTCTCTTAAAAGTGTTTCAGCTGTGGGATCGGGCTACCAGCAGTGCAGAGCTTGCTCAGGAATGGCAGCAGGCAGGTGTGAGTGCATCTGCACGCACTGTGAGGCGGAGACTCTTGGAGCAAGGCCTGGTCTCAAGGAGGGCAGCAAAGAAGCCACTTCTCTCCAGAAAAATTATCATGGACAGACTGATATTCTGCAAAAGGTACAGGCAGTGGACTGCTGAGGACTGGGGTAAAGTTATTTTCTCTGATGAATCCCCTTTTCGATTGTTTGGGACATCAGGAAAACGCCTCATTCGGAGAAGACAAGGTGAGCGCTACCACCAGTCTTGTCTCATGCCAACTGTTAAGCATCCTGAAACCATTCATGTGTGGGGTTGCTTCTCAGCCAAGGGAATCGGCTCTCTCACAGTCTTGCCTAAAAACACAGCCATGAATAAAGAATGGTACCAGAATGTCCTCCAGGAGCAACTTCTCCCAACCCTCCAAGAGCAGTTTGGCGATCAACAATGCCTTTTCCAGCATGATGGAGCACCTTACCATAAAGCAAAGGTGATAACTAAATGGTTCAGGGAACAAAACATAGAGATTTTGGGTCCATGGCCTGGAAACTCCCCAGATCTTAATCCCATTGAGAACTTATGGTCAATCATAAAGAGACGGGTGGACAAACAAAAACCTAAAAATTCTGACAAAATGAAAGCATTGATTGTGCAAGAATGGACTGCTATCAGTCAGAATTTGGTCCAGAAGTTGATTGAGAGCATGCCAGGGAGAATTGCAGAGGTCCTGAAGAAGAAGGGTCAACACTGCAAATATTGACTTGCTGCATTAACTTATTCTAACTGTCAATATAAGCTTTTGTTACTCATATGTTTGCAATTATTATATTTCTGTCTGTGATAAAAACATCTGCCAAACACACATAAAAACTAGAGGGCAGCAGATCATGTGAAAATATAATATTTGTGTCATTCTCAAAACTTTTGGCCATGACTGTATCTCTGAAGGCTGTCTCAGTGTAGAGGGATCATCCTTATTCTCATTTGCACATGGAAGCACAAGAAGCAATGGAATGAAACTGAAAGGGAGAAGATACAGATTAGATATTGGGAAAAGCTTTTTGACAGTGAGGGTTATCAATGAATGGGACAGGCTGCCACGAGAGGTGGTGAGTTCTCCTTCAATGGAAGTCTTCAAACAGAGGCTGGACAGACATCTGTCTGAGATGGTTTAATAGATCCTTGTTGTGAATACTCTGGAGGCGACTTCTGAGCTGGGGCTCCCTCCGGTGGTTGCTGAGGGTAATGAACTAATTGCTGAATGGCCTTCAGCTGTCTCTGAATGGTATGATATAAGTGACCTGAACTCCCTTCAGCCTTGCTGGTAATCAATTGTTCTTCCACGTCTTGCTTGGAGCTCAGATTGCATTCCAGCTCTCATTCAGATAAGTGATTTGCTGTTTTTTTTCCCTGGTTGGATTTTCTTTGCTGGTTTTCTTCTATGCAGTAGACTTCAGCCTGGACCCCTTTTGGGGCCTGGCGCTGCAATTGTGCTCTGTTTGTGTTTTCACTTTTGCTCTGTTCCTATGTCACTTTTTATTTGCTGAATTGCTGTCTGTTACACCAGAGATCGGATTTAGGTGGTAGAGATCGTGTGATCTCAGGTTTTTTGTTGATCAGAAGTGTTGGTATTTTTGTCAGGGTTTTTTTGGGTTGCAGTCAGAATTCTTTCCTTTACTTTTCTATCTAGACAGATTGGGCCCCAGCGTTTGCTCATTCTATTTTCTGTCTGTGTTCGTATTTTCTTCTGGTCTAACCGCCATTACATGTTTGGGGGCTTCCTATTTCTTTGGGAATTCTGCTACGGGGCAGATAGCATTCATCTTTCTTCCTTTAGGTGTAGTTATCTCTCCGGCTGTGACGAGGCGTCTAGGATCACCGTAGGTACACTCCACGGATACTTCTAGTGTTGCGGTTAGTTCAGGGTCCTGCAATCCAAAAGTTTCCAACCTCTCTGGTGTATTGCTTTTTTGGCTATTTTTGCAATTTCTCCTCAGCTACCGAAACACAACAGTATTACCGGCCAAACTGAAAATTATATGGTACTCAACAGAAGGGAAAAATAGTAAAAGGAAAAAGAAAAATGGGAGTTGTCAGAAATTTTTTTTTTTCTGTTTGTTGCATTTTTTCCCTCTTTTTCTCTGGGTGCTGAGGAGGATTTTTTTTTACCTCAATGGAGTTTGCAGCACAGTTGTCTGGCCGTGTGGAGCAGCTTGCCACTGAGGTTCAGAGTATTGCTGCCTATCTTGCTGGGTTGCCGGTTGTGGAACCTAGGATCTCCATGCCAGATTTATTTTTGGGGGATCGGTCTAAATTTCTGAATTTCAAAAATAACTGTAAGTTATTTTTTGCCTTAAAGCCTAATTCCTCAGGGACGCCGCACAGCAGGTTCAAATTGTCATCTCTCTGCTGCTCGGCGACCCTCAGGATTGGGCTTTTTCCCTGACACCTGGGGATCCTGTTTTGAATGATGTTGATGTATTTTTT
Source organism: Oophaga sylvatica (assembly GCA_033576555.1). Taxonomy (NCBI): domain Eukaryota; kingdom Metazoa; phylum Chordata; class Amphibia; order Anura; family Dendrobatidae; genus Oophaga; species Oophaga sylvatica. Next base: position 32,489 of record JARQOD010004996.1, read on the forward strand.
CAGCATCTGGGGTTATTGTATGATGAACCTAATGTCACTGATCAAGCTGAAAAGACCTTGTTGGCATTAAATCAGGGTCGTGAAGACGCTGAGCTGTACTGTCAGAAATTTCGAAAGTGGGCAGTCCTGACCAAATGGAATAATGATGCTTTGGCAGCAGTTTTTCGGAAGGGTCTGTCAGAAAATGTAAAGGACGTTATAGTGGGATTCCCTGTTCCCTCTCGTCTCAATGATTCTATGTCTTTGGCTATACAAATTGACAGACGTTTGCATGAGCGCAAAGGTATGCGTGAGATAGTGTTGCTTTGTGTGCCAGCTCCTGAGCCCATGCAGTGTGATGGATTGACTTCTGGGGCTCAGCGTCATGAGTTTCGAAAGCGCAATGGGTTATGTTTCTACTCTGGTGACGCTTCTCATGCTATTTCCGCCTGCCCTAAGCGGGGAAGACGTTTTGCGTGCTCAGTTGTCTTGGGTAGTGTTCAGACTAAATTCCTGTTGACTGTTACCCTGATTTGCTCCCTGTCCACATTTTCGGCTCAGGCTTTTGTTGATTCAGGAGCAGCTATTAACATGATGGATTTTGACTTTGCCAAACCCGAATGCTGAGCCGCTGCTGCAGTATGTGTCCCTACTACTGCCCGATACCCCAATACTGAGCCGCTGCTACCGTATGAGCCCCTATTACTGCACCTATTGGGTGGTTCTGTGTGACCTCTAAATTCTAAAGCACCCCTCTATAATATAGTAATGCCGGGTGCAAGTGCCCTAGAAAACAGTGCCCACATGTTGTCCCCAAGAATGTAATATTGCCCTATGTGCCCCTTTGACAGTCACAGTAACAGAGTACCCATGCACCCCCATAGGCAGTCTTATTTATAATACACCCCAATAGGCAGCCTTATTTATAATGCACTCCCCATAGGCAGCCTTATTAAAAATGCACCCCCCAGAGGCAGCCTTATTTATAATGCAACCCATAGGCAGCCTTATTTATAATGCACCCCATAGGCAGCCTTATTATAATGCACCCCCATAGACAGCCTTACTTATAATGCATTACCCATAGGCAGTCTTATTTATAATGTACCCCCATAGGCAGTCTTATTTATAATGTACCCACATAGGCAGTATTATTTATGATGTACCCCCATAGGCAGCCTTATTTATAATGTATCCTCATAGGCAGCCTTATTTATAATGCACCTCATAGGCAGTCTTATTTATAATGTACCCCCATAGGCAGCCTTACTTATAATGCATTCCCCATAGGCAGTCTTATTTATTATGCTCTTATTTAGAATGCTCTACCCCAAGAAATTAGGACTATCCACAATTTGCATGGTTTTAGGCGCTCCCTCAAAACACATCTGTTCAGAGCGGCCTATCACATTCACTAATCAAAGTCATTCTATGTGTAAGTGTGTGTGTGTGTGTGTGTAGCCCATTCATTATCTCCATCCATCCCTCACTCCCTTAAGATGGCTGGACCATCATTGTAAATGCACCATTGTATATACACACCTGTATTTTGTATCTCCCCCACCTCATTGTAGATTGTAAGCTCTCACGAGCAGGGCCGTCTTATTTTGCTTTAATTACTGTATTGTTAACGTTGTGACTTATGACTTGTGTTTTGAAACTGTTAAACTGTAAAGCGCTGCGGAATATGATGGCGCTATATAAATAAAGATATTATTATAAATAAAGATTATTATTATTATTATTATTATAATGTACCCCCTTAGCAGTCTTATTTATAATGCACCCCCATAGGAAGTCTTATTTATAATGTACCCCATAACCAGTCTTATTTATAATGTGCCACCATAGGCAGCCTTATTTATAATGCACCCCATAGGCAGCGTTATTTATAATGCACCCCATAGGCAGCCTTATTTATAATGTACCCCCGTAGGCAGTCTTATTTATAATGTACCCCACTAGGCAGTCTTATTTATAATGTACCTCCATAGGCAGTCTTATTTATAATGTACCCCCATAGGCAGTCTTATTTATAATGCACCCCATAGGCAGTCTTATTTATAATGTACCCCCATAGGCAGTCTTATTTATAATGCACCCCATAGGCAGCCTTATTAAAAATGCACCCCTATAGGCAGTTTTAGTTATATTGCACCCCATAGGCAGACTTATTTATAATGCACCCCACAGGCAGTCTTATTTATAATGCACCCCATAGGCAGCCTTACTTTTAATGCACCCCATAGGCAGCCTTAATTATAATGCATTCCCCATAGGCAGCCTTATTTATAATGCATTCCCCATAGGAAGTCTTATTTATAATGTACCCCCATAGGCAGTCTTATTTATAATGTACCCCCATAGGCAGCCTTATTTATAATGCACCCCATAGGCAGCCTTACTTATAATGCATTCCCCATAGGCAGCCTTATTTATAATGCATTCCCCATAGGAAGTCTTATTTATAATGTACCCCCATAGGCAGTCTTATTTATAATGTACCCCCATAGGCAATCTTATTTATAATGCACCCCATAGTCAGACTATAAGTTTATAATGTACCCCCATAGGCAGTCTTATTTATAATGTACCCCCATAGGCAGTCTTAATTATAATGTACCCCCATAGGCAGTCTTATTTATAATGTACCCCCATAGGCAGCCTTACTTAAAATGTACCCTCATAGGCAGTCTTATTTATAATGTACCCCATAGGCAGCTTAGTTATAATGAACCCCCATAGGCAGTCTTATTTATAATGCACCCCATAGGCAGCCTTATTAAAATGCACCCCATAGGCAGTCTTATTTATAATGCACCGCATAGGCAGCCTTATTTAAAATGCAGCCCCATAGGCAGTCTTATTTATAATGCACCCCCATAGGCAGTCTTTCTTATAATGCATTCCCCATAGGCAGTCTTTTTTATAATGTACCCCATAGGCAGCTTTACTTATAATGTACCCCCATAGGCAGCCTTATTTATAATGTATCCTCATAGGCAGCCTTATTTATAATGCACCCCATAGGCAGTCTTATTTATAATGTACCCCCATAGGCAGCCTTACTTATAATGCATTCCCCATAAGCAGTCTTATTTATAATGTACCCCCTTAGGCAGTCTTATTTTAATGCACCCCCCATAGGAAGTCTTATTTATAATGTACCCCATAAGCAGTCTTATTTATAATGTACCACCATAGGCAGTCTTATTTATAATGTACCCCCATAGGCAGTCTTATTTATAATTTACCCCCATAGGCAGCCTTATTTATAATGTACCCCCATAGGCAGCCTTATTTATAATGTACCCCCATAGGCAGTCTTATTTCTAATACACCCCCATAGGCAGCCTTAATTATAATGCATTCCCCATAGGCAGCCTTATTTATAAAGCACCCCATAGGCAACCTTACTTATAATGCATTCCCCATAGGCAGCCTTATTTATAATGCACCCATAGGCAGCCTTATTTATAATGCACCCCCATAGGCAGCCTTATTTATAATGTACCCCCCATAGGTAGCCTTACTTATAATGCATTCCCCATAGGCAGCCTTATTTATAATGCACCCCATAGGCAGCCTTATTTATAATGCACCCCCATATGGAGCCTCTGTAGTATAATGCACCCCATAGGCAGCCTTACTTATAATGCACCCCCATATGGAGCCTCTGTAGTATAATGCAGCTCCTTTACAAAAATAATAAATCCAGTACTCTCCTCTCTTGCTCCCAGCTCCTGCGCTGTTCACTGGTCTCCCTCTCTTCTCCTGACAGCGGGCGCCGGGCAGTGACGTCAGCGCGCCCGCTGTCAGACGCTAAGAGGGGATGATGGGAAGAGCGCTCGCTCCTTCTCTCATCAATGCAGTCAGCTGTATCGGCTGGATGCCGTTACAGCTGACCCTCTGATGACGGGCGGGGGATCCACTGTTGGCACCAGGCCCCCCACCGCCTGCTCAGGGGACCATAGCGGCCGGGCGGCAGAGCAGTGAGAGCGATTCTCCCTGCTCTGCCGCAGAATGTAACTGTGTCGGCGCGCTGTGCACACCGACACAGTTACAGCAGCGTAGCTCCGGGTGGGCCCCCTCAGAGTGCGGGACCCGGGGCCACCGCCCCCTCTGCCCCCCGGTAGCTACGCTACTGGACCGTGAGATGATTGTGCTCTCAGAAGTTATATTTTCATGGTATATTACCCTTTGTCACTCACTTTTTGTATAATGTCCTTGTGTTTTCTATGCAGGTGATGTGGCCGCTGTCACCAACGTGACGGGAACTCTTGGGAAACTTGTATTATTCAGTGCGAATATTCCAGTAGGATCCTCTGTACAATGGACTTATAATGGTGTATCAGTGTACGTTCAGTCTCCAGCTTTTCGTTGTTTGAATCAGTTTGCAGGAAGATGTAATTTATACGAAAACGGATCCCTGAGTATTAACAACGTCTCCTACACTGATGAAGGGATTTATGTTCTGGTTGTAATACCTCCAGATTCTTCTACTCTTATCACTACAAACTACCAGCTGAGAGTGTATGGTAAGGAGACGTCTGACTCTATAGATATTGCTAGAATACAATTTAACATTTGATGTTAAGTAATACAATATTTTAAAGATTATAAAATAGATAATTACATAATAGTTTATTAATTATTATATGATAAAGTTCACTTTGCCGATATCTCTTAGAACTTAGTTGCCCTTTTCCTTTTGGGGGTGAAATTTCAAATATGGAATTGATAATGAATCCGTCGTATTTTTTTTTTTTTGGGGGGGCATATTTTCTACGATAATTTAAGTAATAAAACCAGAAGAAAATTGAAAGGGTTGCCTCATCAGGATATTCCGTAGATGATTATTATAATTATTATAGTGCCATTTATTTCAAGGCGCTTTACATGTGAGGAGGGGTATAAATAATAAAAAACAAGTGCAATAACCTTGAACAAAACGAGTCACCGACTGGTACAGAAGGAGAGAGGACCCTGCCCACGAGGTCTCTACAAGGGATGGGGATAAATGTCCAATGCCACCGCTGGTACCACCATTTGTCTCGAGAGAAGGGCCCGCTTCACATGCTGTCAGTAAAGGGGAGATGGCCATGTATTACAAGCTCTATCCATTCTTTTTTATGGGATTTCCAAAAAATTTCTTGAATTGTCCTAGAAGGGACAACCCTTCTAAATGGAATTTTTTTTAACACAAAATTTTACAATCCTTAAAATTTTTATCAGAAACAAATATTTTTCACAGTTTTATTACTATTTGTGTGGCTAATAATATAAAATAAATATTGTCACAAGAACACACAATAAGCCGATACTTCACTAGGGTCCTTCAATCGGTGGCGTGTGTTCAGAATGACGTTTCAGTGAAAGAAATCTCTCAATTCTTCTTACTAGGAACTTATTAATAATCTGTCAGTTCTCTCGGCTGTAACATGGTCTCGTCCTTTCTAGTTGTATACAGGGTACAAAATGACCTCAAAAGCCATCCGACCACATTTAGTAGTAATGTCTTACGTCTCTATGTGCCAAACTAGCCTCGTATACACCTTGATGTGTTCGGGTGGCTTTTGCGCTCTCTGGTAAAAAAAAAAAGCGGTAACTCATTTCCTTTACGTTTTTTAACATTTGCAGCAAAATTGGAGTTCATGCATTCATTAGTCACAGTGCGCTGATGCATCATGTATGTATATCTGAAGGGCTGTCACAGTGTAGAGGGATCATCCTTATTCTCATTTGCACATGGAAGCACAAGAAGCAATGGAATGAAACTGAAAGGGAGAAGATACAGATTAGATATTGGGAAAAGCTTTTTGACAGTGAGGGTTATCAATGAGTGGGACAGGCTGCCACGAGAGGTGGTGAGTTCTCCTTCAATGGAAGTCTTCAAACAGAGGCTGGACAGACATCTGTCTGAGATGGTTTAATAGATCCTTGTTGTGAATACTCTGGAGGCGACTTCTGAGCTGGGCTCCCTCTGGTGGTTGCTGAGGGTAATGAACTAATTGCTGAATGGCCTTCAGCTGGTTCTGAATGGTATGATATAAGTGACCTGAACTCCCTTCAGCCTTGCTGGTAATCAATTGTTCTTCCGCGTCTTGCTTGGAGCTCAGATTGCATTCCAGCTCTCATTCAGATAAGTGATTTGGTGTTTTTTTTTCCCTGGTTGGATTTTCTTTGCTGGTTTTCTGCTTTGCAGTAGACTTCAGCCTGGACCCCTTTTGGGGCCTGGCGCTGCAATTGTGCTCTGTTTGTGTTTTCACTTTTGCTCTGTTCCTATGTCACTTTTTATTTGCTGAATTGCTGTCTGTTACACCAGAGATCTGATTTAGGTGGTAGAGATCTTGTGATCTCAGGTTTTTTGTTAATCAGAAGTGTTGGTATTATTGTCAGGGTTTTTTATTAGGTTGCAGTCAGAATTCTTTCCTTTACTTTTCTATCTAGATAGATTAGGCCCCAGCGTTTGCTCATTCTATTTTCTGTCTGTGTTCGTATTTTCTTCTGGTCTAACCGCCATTACATGTTTGGGGGCTTCCTATTTCTTTGGGAATTCTGCTACAGGGCAGATAGCATTCATCTTTCTTCCTTTAGGTGTAGCTATCTCTCCGGCTGTGACGAGGCGTCTAGGATCACCATAGGTACGCTCCACGGCTACTTCTAGTGTTGCGGTTAGTTTAGGGTCCTGCAATCCAAAAGTTTCCAGCCTCTCTGGTGTATTGCTTCTTTGGCTATTTTTGCAATTTCTCCTCAGCTACCGAAACACAACAGTATTACCGGCCAAACTGAAAATTATATGGTATCCAACAGAAGGGAAAAATAGTAAAAGGAAAAAGAAACAAGGGAGTTATCAGAATTTTTTTTTTCTCTGTTTATTGCATTTTTTCCCTCTTTTTCTCTGGGTGCTGAGGAGGATTTTTTTTTCCTCAATGGAGTTTGCACAGTTGTCTGGCCGTGTGGAGCAGCTTGCCACTGAGGTTCAGAGTATTGCTGCCTACTTGCTGGGTTGCCGGTTGTGGAACCTAGGATCCCCATCCAGATTTATTTTTGGGGGATCGTCAAATTTCTGAATTTCAAAAATAACTGTAAGTTGTTTTTTGCCTTAAAGACTAATTCCTCAGGGAACGCAGCACAGCAGTTCAAATTGTCATATCTCTGCTGCGCTGCGACCCTCAGGATTGGGCTTTTTCCCTGACACCTGGGGATCCTGTTTTGAATGATGTTGATGTATTTTTTCAGGCTCTGGGGTTATTGTATGATGAACCTAATGTCACTGATCAAGCTGAAAAGACCTTGTTGGCATTAAATCAGGGTCATGAAGACGCTGAGCTGTACTGTCAGAAATTTCGAAAGTGGGCAGTCCTGACCAAATGGAATAATGATGCTTTGGCAGCCCTTTTTCGGAAGGGTCTGTCAGAAAATGTAAAGGATGTTATGGTGGGATTCCCTGTTCCCTCTGGTCTCAATGATTCTATGTCTTTGGCTATTAAAATTGACAGACGTTTGCGTGAGCGCAAAGGTATGCGTGAGATAGTGTTGCTTTGTGTGCCAGCTCCTGAGCCCATGCAGTGTGATGGAGTGACTTCTGGGGCTCAGCGTCATGAGTTTCGAAAGCGCAATGGTTTATGTTTCTACTGTGGTGACGCTTCTCATGCTATTTCCGTCTGCCCTAAGCGGGGAAGACGTTTTGCGTGCTCAGTTGTCTTGGGTAGTGTTCAGACTAAATTTCTGTTGACTGTTACCCTGATTTGCTCCCTGTCCACATTTTCGGTTCAGGCTTTTGTTGATTCAGGAGCAGCTATTAACCTGATGGATTTTGACTTTGCCAAACCCAATGCTGAGCCGCTGCTGCCGTATGTGTCCCTATTACTGCCCGATACCCCAATACTGAGCCGCTGCTGCCGTATGTGCCCCTATTACTGCACCTATTGGGTGTTCTGTGTGACCTCTAAATTCTAAAGCACCCCTCTATAATATAGTAATGCCGGGTGCAAGTGCCCTAGAAAACAGTGCCCACATGTTGTTCCCAAGAATGTAATATTGCCCTGTGTGCCCCTTTGTCAGTCACAGTAACCAGAGTTCCCCTATAACAATAAGTGCCCACTTTACATTTAAAAATGTCCCGAGTCTCCCCCCTGTACAGCTCCCCTATACACAGTATGATGCCCCCTCACTGTATATATACTGACCCCTTAATATCCCCAAACTATTTAATGGCTACAACACTATAATCCCCACACTGTATGATGGCCCCCTAGATATCCTCCATATAGCATAATACACCAAATAGTCCTCAATATAGTATAATGCACCCCCATAGGCAGCCTCTGTATTATAATGTACCCCCATAGACAGCCTCTGTATTATAATGTACCCCATAACAGCCTCTGTATTGTAATACACCCCCACAGACAGCCTCTGTATTATAATGCACTCCCATAGGCAGTCTTATTTATAATACACCCCAATAGCAGCCTTATTTATAATGCACTCCCCATAGGCAGCCTTATTAAAAATCACCCCCCATAGGCAGCCTTATTTATAATGCACCCCATAGGCAGCCTTATTTATAATGCACCCCCATAGGCAGCCTTACTTATAATGCATTCCCCATAGGCAGTCTTATTTATAATGTACCCCCATAGGCAGTCTTATTTATAATGTACCCCTATAGGCAGCCTTTTTTATAACGTACCCCCATAGGCAGCCTTATTTATAATGTACCTCCATAAGCAGCCTTATTTATAATGCACCCCCATAGGCAGCCTTACTTAATAATGCATTCCCCATAGGCAGTCTTATTTATAATGTACCCCCATAGGCAGTCTTATTTATAATGCACCCCCATAGGCAGCCTTATTTATAACGTACCCCCATAGGCAGCCTTATTTATAATGTACCTCCATAAGCAGCCTATTTATAATGTACCCCATAGGCAGTCTTATTTATAATGTACCCCCATAGGCAGCCTTATTTATAATGTACCCCTATAGGCAGTCTTATTTATAATGCACCCCCATGGCAGTCTTATTTATAATGCACCCATAGGCAGCCTTATTTGTAATGCACCCCATAGGCAGTCTTATTTATAATGCACCCCATAGGCAGCCTTAATTATAATGCATTCCCATAGGCAGTCTTATTTATAATGTACCCCATAACAGTCTTATTTATAATGTGCCCCATAGGCAGCCTTATTTATAATGTCACCCCATAGCAGCCTTATTATAATTCACCCCATAGCAGCCTTATTATAATGCACCCCATAGGCAGCCTTACTTATAATTCATTCCCCATAGGCAGTCTTATTTATAATGTACCCCCATAGGCAGTCTTATTTATAATGTACCCCCATAGGCAGTCTTATTTAATGTACCTCCATAGGCAGTCTTATTTATAATGTACCCCATAGGCAGTCTTATTTATAATGCACCCCATAGGCAGTCTTATTTATAATGTCCCCCATAGGCAGTCTTTTTATAATGCACCCCATAGGCAGCCTTATTATAATGCACCCCCATAGGCAGTCTTAGTTATAATGCACCCCCATAGGCAGCCTTATTTATAATGCACCCCAAGGCAGTCTTATTTATAATGCACCCCATAGGCAGCCTTATTTATAATGCACCCCATAGGCAGCCTTATTATAATGCATTCCCCATAGGCAGCCTTATTTATAATGCATTCCCCATAGGAAGTCTTATTTATAATGTACCCCCATAGGCAGTCTTATTTATAATGTACCCCATAGGCAATCTTATTTATAATGCACCCCATAGGCAGCCTTATTTATAATGTACCCCATAGGCAGTCTTATTTATAATGTACCCCCATAGGCAGCCTTACTTAAATGTACCCCATAGGCAGTCTTATTTATAATGTACCCCCATAGGCAGTCTTATTTATAATGTACCCTTATTCAGTCTTATTTATAATGCACCCACCATAGGAAGTCTTATTTATAATGTACCCCATAACCAGTCTTATTTATAATGTGCCACCATAGGCAGCCTTATTTATAATGCACCCCATAGGCAGCCTTATTTATAATGCACCCCATAGGCAGCCTTATTTATAATGCACCCCCATAGGCAGCCTTATTTATAATGTACCCCATAGGCAGTTATTTATAATGTACCCCCATAGGCAGCCTTATTTATAATGTATCCTCATAGGCAGCCTTATTTATAATGTACCTCATAGGCAGTCTTATTTATAATGTACCCCCAAAGGCAGCCTTACTTATAATGCATTCCCCATAGGCAGTCTTATTTATAATGTACCCCCTTTTTCAGTCTTATTTATAATGCACCCCCCATAGGAAGTCTTATTTATAATGTACCCCATAACCAGTCTTATTTATAATGTGCCCCATAGGCAGCCTTATTTATAATGCACCCATAGGCAGCCTTATTTATAATGCACCCCATAGGCAGCCTTACTTATAATTCATTCCCCATAGGCAGTCTTATTTATAATGTACCCCCATAGGCAGTCTTATTTATAATGTACCCCCATAGGCAGTCTTATTTATTATGTACCTCCATAGGCAGTCTTATTTATAATGTACCCCCATAGGCAGTCTTATTTATAATGCACCCCATAGGCAGTCTTATTTATAATGTACCCCATAGGCAGTCTTTTTTTATAATGCACCCCATAGGCAGCCTTATTAAAAATGCACCCCCATAGGCAGTCTTAGTTATAATGCACCCCATAGGCAGCCTTATTTATAATGCACCCCACAGGCAGTCTTATTTATAATGCACCCCCATAGGCAGCCTTATTTATAATGCACCCCATAGGCAGCCTTACTTATAATGCATTCCCCATAGGCAGCCTTATTTATAATGCATTCCCCATAGGTAGTCTTATTTATAATGTACCCCCATAGGCAGTCTTATTTATAATGTACCCCATAGGCAATCTTATTATAATGCACCCCATAGGCAGCCTTATTTATAATGTACCCCCATAGGCAGTCTTATTTATAATGTACCCCATAGGCAGCCTTACTTAAAATGTACCCTCATAGGCAGTCTTATTTATAATGTACCCCCATAGGCAGTCTTAGTTATAATGTACCCCCCATAGGCAGTCTTATTTATAATGCACCCATAGGCAGCCTTATTAAAATGCACCCCCATAGGCAGTCTTATTTATAATGCACCACATAGGCAGCCTTATTTATAATGCACCCCGTACGCAGCCTTATTTATAATGCACCCCATAGGCAGTCTTATTTATAATGCACCCCCATAGGCAGTCTTTCTTATAATGCATTCCCCATAGGCAGTCTTTTTTATAATGTACCCCCATAGGCAGCCTTACTTATAATACACCCCCATAGGCAGTCTTATTTATAATGCACCCCATAGGCAGCCTTACTTATAATGCATTCCCCATAGGCAGTCTTATTTATAATGTACCCCCATAGGCAGCCTTAATTATAATGCACTCCCCATAGGCAGTCTTATTTATAATGTACCCCATAGGCAGTATTATTTATAATGTATCCCCATAGCAGCCTTATTTACAATGTATCCTCATAGGCAGCCTTATTTATAATGCACCCCATAGGCAGTCTTATTTATAATGTACCCCCATAGGCAGCCTTACAAATAATGCATTCCCCATAGGCAGTCTTATTTATAATGTACCCCCTTAGGCAGTCTTATTTATAATGTACCCCCATAGGCAGCCTTATTTACAATGTATCCTCATAGGCAGCCTTATTTATAATGCATCCCATAGGCAGTCTTATTTATAATGTCCCCCCATAGGCAGCCTTACTTATAATGCATTCCCCATAGGCAGTCTTATTTATAATGTACCCCCTTAGGCAGTCTTATTTATAATGTACCCCCATAGGCAGTCTTATTTATAATGTACCTCCATAGGCAGTCTTATTTATAATGTACCCCCATAGACAGTCTTATTTATAATGCACCCCATAGTGCAGTCTTATTTATAATGTACCCCCATAGGCAGCGTTATTTATAATGCACCCCATAGGCAGCCTTATTAAAAATGCACCCCCATAGGCAGTCTTAGTTATAATGCACCCCATAGGCAGTCTTATTTATAATGTACCCCCATAGGCAGTCTTATTTATAATGTACCCCCATAGGCAGCCTTATTTATAATGTACCCCATAGGCAGCCTTATTTATAATGTACCCCATAGGCAGTCTTATTTATAATGCACCCCCATAGGCAGTCTTATCTTATAATGCATTCCCCATAGGCAGTCTTTTTATAATGTACCCCCATAGGCAGCCTTATTATAATGCACCCCCATAGGCAGTCTTATTTATAATGCACCCCCATAGGCAGCCTTACTTATAATCATTCCCCATAGGCAGTCTTATTTATAATGTACCCCCATAGGCAGCCTTAAATTATAATGCACCCCCATAGGCAGTCTTATTTATAATGTACCCCCATAGGCAGTTTATTTATAATGTACCCCATAGGCAGCCTTATTTATAATGTACCTCATAGGCAGCCTTATTTATAATGCACCCCATAGGCAGTCTTATTTATAATGTACCCCATAGGCAGCCTTATTTTAATGCATCCCCATAGGCAGCTTATTTATAATGTACCCCATAGGCAGCTTATTTATAATGCACCCCCATAGGCAGTCTTATTTATAATGTACCCCATAGGCAGCCTTATTTATATATGCCCCATAGGCAGCCTTATTTATAATGACCCCATAGGCAGCCTTATTTATAATGCCCCCCATAGGCAGCCTTATTTATAATGCACCCCCATAGGCAGCCTTATTATAATGTCATCCCCATGGGCAGTCTTATTATAATGTACCCCCATAGGCAGTCTTATTTATAATGTACCCCATAGGCAGCCTTATTTATAATGTACCCCATAGGCAGTCTTATTTATAATGTCCCCATAGCAGTCTTATTTATAATGCACCCCATAGGCAGTCTTATTTATAATGTATCACCCATAGGCAGTCTTATTTATAATGCACCCCATAGGCAGCCTTATTTAAATGCACCCCCATAGGCAGCCTTATTATAATGCACCCCATAGGCAGTCTTATTTATAATGTACCCCATAGGCAGCCTTATTTATAATGTACCCCATAGGCAGCCTTATTTATAATGTACCCCATAGGCAGCCTTATTTATAATGTACCCCCATAGGCAGCCTTATTTATAACACCCCCATAGGCAGCCTTATTTAAATGATCCCCATAGGCAGCCTTATTTATAATGCACCCCCATAGGCAGTCTTATTTATAGTACCCCATAGGCAGCCTTTATTGTAAAGATATAAGCCCCAGCACTATTTATATGCCCCATAACCTTACTTATAATGCATTCCCCATAGGCAGCCTTATTTATAATGCACCCCATAGGCAGCCTTATTTATAATGCACCCCCATATGGAGCCTCTGTAGTATAATGCACCCATAGGCAGCCTTTATTATAATGCACCCCCATATGGAGCCTCTGTAGTATAATGCAGCTCCTTTACAAAAATAATAAATCCAGTACTCACCTCTCTTGCTCCCAGCTCCTGCGCTGTTCACGGGTCTCCCTCTCTTCTCCTGACAGCGGGCCCGGGCAGTGACGTCAGCGCGCCCGCTGTCAGACGCTGAGAGGGGATGATGGAGAGCGCTCGCTCCTTCTCTCATCAATGCAGTCAGCTGTATCGGCTGGATGCCGATTACAGCTGACCCTCGATGACGGGCGGGGGTCCACTGTTGGCACCGAGGCCCCCACCGCCTGCTCAGGGGCCCATAGCGGCCGGGCGGCAGAGCAGGGAGAGCGATTCTCCCTGCTCTGCCGCAGAATGTAACTGTGTCGGCGCGCTGTGCACACGACACAGTTACAGCAGCGTAGCTCCGGGTGGGCCCCCTCAGAGTGCGGGGCCCGGGGCCACCGCCCCCTCTGCCCCCGGTAGCTACGCTACTGGACCGTGAGATGATTGTGCTCTCAGAAGTTATATTTTCATGGTATATTACCCTTTGTCACTCACTTTTTGTATAATGTCCATTGTGTTTTCTATGCAGGTGATGTGGCCGCTGTCACCAACGTGACGGGAACTCTTGGGAAACTTGTATTATTCAGTGCGAATATTCCAGTAGGATCCTCTGTACAATGGACTTATAATGGTGTATCAGTGTACGTTCAGTCTCCAGCTTTTCGTTGTTTGAATCAGTTTGCAGGAAGATGTAATTTATACGAAAACGGATCCCTGAGTATTAACAGCGTCTCCTACACTGATGAAGGGATTTATGTTCTGGTTGTAATACCTCCAGATTCTCTACTATATCATACAAACTACCAGCTGAGAGTGTATGGTAAGGAGACGTCTGACTCTATAGATATTGCTAGAATACAATTTAACATTTGATGTTAAGTAATACAATATTTTAAAGATTATAAAATAGATAATTACATAATAGTTTATTAATTATTATATGATAAAGTTCACTTTGCCGATATCTCTTAAACTTAGTTGCCCTTTTCCTTTTGGGGGTGAAATTTCAAATATGGAATTGATAATGAATCCGTCGTATTTTTTTTTTTTTGGGGGGGCATATTTTCTACGATAATTTAAGTAATAAAACCAGAAGAAAATTGAAAGGGTTGCCTCATCAGGATATTCCGTAGATGATTATTATAATTATTATAGTGCCATTTATTTCAAGGCGCTTTACATGTGAGGAGGGGTATAAATAATAAAAAACAAGTGCAATAACCTTGAACAAAACGAGTCACCGACTGGTACAGAAGGAGAGAGGACCCTGCCCACGAGGTCTCTACAAGGGATGGGGATAAATGTCCAATGCCACCGCTGGTACCACCATTTGTCTCGAGAGAAGGGCCCGCTTCACATGCTGTCAGTAAAGGGGAGATGGCCATGTATTACAAGCTCTATCCATTCTTTTTTATGGGATTTCCAAAAAATTTGTTGAATTGTCCTAGAAGGGACAACCCTTCTAAATGGAATTTTTTTTAACACAAAATTTTACAATCCTTAAAATTTTTATCAGAAACAAATATTTTTCACAGTTTTATTACTATTTGTGTGGCTAATAATATAAAATAAATATTGTCACAAGAACACACAATAAGCCGATACTTCACTAGGGTCCTTCAATCGGTGGCGTGTGTTCAGAATGACGTTTCAGTGAAAGAAATCTCTCAATTCTTCTTACTAGGAACTTATTAATAAGCTGTCAGTTCTCTCGGCTGTAACATGGTCTCGTCCTTTCTAGTTGTATACAGGGTACAAAATGACCTCAAAAGCCATCCGACCACATTTAGTAGTAATGTCTTACGTCTCTATGTGCCAAACTAGCCTCGTATACACCTTGATGTGTTCGGGTGGCTTTTGCGCTCTCTGGTAAAAAAAAAAAAGCTGTAACTCATTTCCTTTACGTTTTTTAACATTTGCAGCAAAATTGGAGTTCATGCATTCATTAGTCACAGTGCGCTGATGCATCATGTATGTATATCTGAAGGGCTGTCACAGTGTAGAGGGATCATCCTTATTCTCATTTGCACATGGAAGCACAAGAAGCAATGGAATGAAACTGAAAGGGAGAAGATACAGATTAGATATTGGGAAAAGCTTTTTGACAGTGAGGGTTATCAATGAGTGGGACAGGCTGCCACGAGAGGTGGTGAGTTCTCCTTCAATGGAAGTCTTCAAACAGAGGCTGGACAGACATCTGTCTGAGATGGTTTAATAGATCCTTGTTGTGAATACTCTGGAGGCGACTTCTGAGCTGGGGCTCCCTCTGGTGGTTGCTGAGGGTAATGAACTAATTGCTGAATGGCCTTCAGCTGGTTCTGAATGGTATGATATAAGTGACCTGAACTCCCTTCAGCCTTGCTGGTAATCAATTGTTCTTCCGCGTCTTGCTTGGAGCTCAGATTGCATTCCAGCTCTCATTCAGATAAGTGATTTGGTGTTTTTTTTTCCCTGGTTGGATTTTCTTTGCTGGTTTTCTGCTTTGCAGTAGACTTCAGCCTGGACCCCTTTTGGGGCCTGGCGCTGCAATTGTGCTCTGTTTGTGTTTTCACTTTTGCTCTGTTCCTATGTCACTTTTTATTTGCTGAATTGCTGTCTGTTACACCAGAGATCTGATTTAGGTGGTAGAGATCGTGTGATCTCAGGTTTTTTGTTAATCAGAAGTGTTGGTATTATTGTCAGGGTTTTTTATTAGGTTGCAGTCAGAATTCTTTCCTTTACTTTTCTATCTAGATAGATTAGGCCCCAGCGTTTGCTCATTCTATTTTCTGTCTGTGTTCGTATTTTCTTCTGGTCTAACCGCCATTACATGTTTGGGGGCTTCCTATTTCTTTGGGAATTCTGCTACAGGGCAGATAGCATTCATCTTTCTTCCTTTAGGTGTAGCTATCTCTCCGGCTGTGACGAGGCGTCTAGGATCACCT
This sequence comes from Oophaga sylvatica, assembly GCA_033576555.1. NCBI lineage: Eukaryota > Metazoa > Chordata > Amphibia > Anura > Dendrobatidae > Oophaga > Oophaga sylvatica. Next base: position 48,912 of record JARQOD010004996.1, read on the forward strand.
AGGTACGCTCCACGGCTACTTCTAGTGTTGCGGTTAGTTTAGGGTCCTGCAATCCAAAAGTTTCCAGCCTCTCTGGTGTATTGCTTCTTTGGCTATTTTTGCAATTTCTCCTCAGCTACCGAAACACAACAGTATTACCGGCCAAACTGAAAATTATATGGTATCCAACAGAAGGGAAAAATAGTAAAAGGAAAAAGAAACAAGGGAGTTATCAGAAATTTTTTTTTTCTCTGTTTATTGCATTTTTTCCCTCTTTTTCTCTGGGTGCTGAGGAGGATTTTTTTTCCTCAATGGAGTTTGCACAGTTGTCTGGCCGTGTGGAGCAGCTTGCCACTGAGGTTCAGAGTATTGCTGCCTACATTGCTGGGTTGCCGGTTGTGGAACCTAGGATCCCCATCCCAGATTTATTTTTGGGGGATCGGTCGAAATTTCTGAATTTCAAAAATAACTGTAAGTTGTTTTTTGCCTTAAAGACTAATTCCTCAGGGAACGCAGCACAGCAGGTTCAAATTGTCATATCTCTGCTGCGCTGCGACCCTCAGGATTGGGCTTTTTCCCTGACACCTGGGGATCCTGTTTTGAATGATGTTGATGTATTTTTTCAGGCTCTGGGGTTATTGTATGATGAACCTAATGTCACTGATCAAGCTGAAAAGACCTTGTTGGCATTAAATCAGGGTCATGAAGACGCTGAGCTGTACTGTCAGAAATTTCGAAAGTGGGCAGTCCTGACCAAATGGAATAATGATGCTTTGGCAGCCCTTTTTCGGAAGGGTCTGTCAGAAAATGTAAAGGATGTTATGGTGGGATTCCCTGTTCCCTCTGGTCTCAATGATTCTATGTCTTTGGCTATTAAAATTGACAGACGTTTGCGTGAGCGCAAAGGTATGCGTGAGATAGTGTTGCTTTGTGTGCCAGCTCCTGAGCCCATGCAGTGTGATGGAGTGACTTCTGGGGCTCAGCGTCATGAGTTTCGAAAGCGCAATGGTTTATGTTTCTACTGTGGTGACGCTTCTCATGCTATTTCCGTCTGCCCTAAGCGGGGAAGACGTTTTGCGTGCTCAGTTGTCTTGGGTAGTGTTCAGACTAAATTTCTGTTGACTGTTACCCTGATTTGCTCCCTGTCCACATTTTCGGTTCAGGCTTTTGTTGATTCAGGAGCAGCTATTAACCTGATGGATTTTGACTTTGCCAAACCCCAATGCTGAGCCGCTGCTGCCGTATGTGTCCCTATTACTGCCCGATACCCCAATACTGAGCCGCTGCTGCCGTATGTGCCCTATTACTGAACCTATTGGGTGGTTCTGTGTGACCTCTAAATTCTAAAGCACCCCTCTATAATATAGTAATGCCGGGTGCAAGTGCCTAGAAAACAGTGCCCACATGTTGTTCCCAAGAATGTAATATTGCCCTGTGTGCCCCTTTGTCAGTCACAGTAACCAGAGTTCCCCTATAACAATAAGTGCCCACTTTACATTTAAAAATGTCCCGAGTCTCCCCCTGTACAGCTCCCTATACACAGTATGATGCCCCCTCACTGTATATATACTGACCCCTTAATATCCCCAAACTATTTTAAAGGCTACAACACTATAATCCCCCCACTGTATGATGGCCCCCTAGATATCCTCCATATAGCATAATACACCAAATAGTCCTCAATATAGTATAATGCACCCCCATAGGCAGCCCTGTATTATATGTACCCCATAGACAGCCTCTGTATTATAATGTACCCCATAAACAGCCTCTGTATTGTAATGCACCCCCACAGACAGCCTCTGTATTATAATGCACTCCCATAGGCAGTCTTATTTATAATACACCCCAATAGGCAGCCTTATTTATAATGCACTCCCCATAGGCAGCCTTATTAAAAATGCACCCCCCATAGGCAGCCTTATTTATAATGCACCCCATAGGCAGCCTTATTTATAATGCACCCCCATAGGCAGCCTTACTTATAACTTCCTAGCGTCTTTTTTATAATTCCCCCTGGGAGT
>JARQOD010004997.1:0-36241 GCA_033576555.1 Oophaga sylvatica
GATCCTGAAGTGGAAGTATCTGTGGAAGATCTGTAGTAGGAGCGTGAGAAGTTCCCAGACGTAGGTAATACTTGCCATTTATAGACCCTTTGATGTTCGTAATCTTCTGTATCACGGGCGAATTTGTTCCTCTTTCTTGTCTCAGTCTCCCGGCGATGTAGGTTGATGGTATCGTTGATCTTTGTTTTGAGGTTGGCGAATTCCTCTGGTGTGGTGGAGGCAGTAAGTTGATTCTCGATATTGGCGATCTCTTCTTTGCTTTTGATGATGGCTCGGTGGAGATGTTCCAATGTTAGGGTTATTATGAGATCAAAAGAACATTTGTTAATAATTTGTTCAAATTTGATGCAAAAATCTTGTGAATCATGGAATAGAGTAGGACGTAGAGGAACGCGTAATCCTCTCGGTATCCTCTGAACTTTGAGGTATTCCGTGAGGGTAGCGCAGTGTAGTTCAAAGTTGGTGCATCTCCTGAGATCCCTTTCTAAATCCCGGCCCCTTGTTTCTTTGGGGGGACACGTAAAAAATCGCTAGAAAGAGTGGATCGTGCTATAATATTGGATGTTTCATCCGCATTATATGAAAAAGTCAGAGATGATGACATTGCCCAGAAGCAGTGTGCTCAAAGAAAGGGGTAATATGTGGAAATTAGTCGTTGGCACAACTGCTAAAGAGAAAAAGACTGTGGTGCCAGAGTAGGATCCCAATCCGTGCAATGATGCAATATAATCTCGGCACACACCAGTGATATGTGATGATGATTTTAATCAAAAACTAGGAGTACATACAACATACGTTTCGGTCAGTTATGACCTTCTTCGGTGTACTATAACATAATGAAACAAATGAATAAGTAAAAATTATATGCAAAACAATTTAGTAGAACATAGGGCATATAAAGAAAGTATATACAAATGTGGATTATGAAAATTACATAATATGAGAATAATGTGGAAACATATAATGCTCAGAAACTTCCAATATAGTATACAAATGAAGATATACAGAAAAATATAGAAAAATATACAGAGGAATGGATCGTCCCTCAGAACAAAGATTTACATCAGGTAAAACATATGGTCATACATACCAAGATATGTACTAGAAGTCAGGTGCAAGGAGGCAGAGATAATACCTGGTGGAAATGTGATAAGAAAAGTGAGGGGTGCACTGACTATCTTAGTCTAGGAGAAAGGCCACTGTGTAGAAATGAATATTACTTACCCCAAAACACAGAACTGTGTGATGGGTAAAAGAACTGGGGAGGCAAAGGAAATGGCTATAGAAATGCCGTGGGAATAGCCATAAAGAAGCATATTACAGATTAGGACGGCCATACAGATAGGTGCTGGGAATAGTTGTGCTTACCGTTATGGTGCAGGCAGGATGAAGTGGCTAGGACGCGGTATACCACCGCTTGTCAGAGAGCACTGTGAAGCAGCCAGTAGTGGCATATAAAGCCTGGTAAGCATATGGTCCAGACCGGAAGTTCGGTACCGGAAGTGAGGCGGCGTGCGTTCCAGACATGCCGCAAATGCGTTCCAAACACAGGAAGCAGTATGGAGGGTGAATGAAAAGTGCCTAAATATGCAGTGTAGCGTTAAAAAAGTTATTTTTTCCCTCCAATATGACATCCCTCGACCAACAGGCATTACGTAATCTACAGGAGGATAAAAATATTATAGTTAAACCAGCTGACAAAGGGGGTGCCATAGTTGTTTTAGATAAATCCATGTACTTGAGCGAAGTCAACCGCCAACTGAATGATACTTCCATTTACCAAAAATTAGATCACGACCTGACTAACGAAATTAATTCTATTATTCAGACTACCTTAACCAAATACATCTCAAACGGTACTATTGACAATAAGACTGGTGAATACCTCCAAAAGAAATTTCCTATTACTCCAGTTTTCTACGTACTACCAAAGGTACATAAAAATCTGACCAATCCTCCTGGGAGACCTATAGTGGCCTCCACGGAGTCTATCTTTTCACCAATAGCCAAGTATTTGGAGAAACTACTGACACCGCTTATTAAACAATCTCCCTCCTTCCTCCTAGACACAGGAGATTTTCTCAATATGATACATAATCTTGATCAAATTCCCGAGGAGGCCCTTCTAGTTACTTTTGACATTAAAGACTTGTATACCTTTATACCACATCAGGATGGTATACGCTCAGTACGTAGACTTCTGGAGTCTTCTACCTTCAATCTAGATCAGATTGACATGTGTTGCGAATTACTGACAATCCTGTTGACCAAAAATTTTTTTCTTTTTGGGGATAACTTTTATTTACAGACCAAGGGGACCGCAATGGGCTCGAACGCAGCACCTCCATATGCTAATTGCTACGTCGCCCACTATGAAGATACAAAATCTATAACAACCATCTCTTCCGCACACATGCCATCGTGTGGAAGAGATATATCGATGACGTCTTCTGCATCTGGAGTGGTTCCCTGAGTACCCTTAATGATTTCTTTTCCTTCCTGTGCACCTCCTGGCCAGGATTGGATTTCACAATGACCTTTGACAAGGAAAACATAAATTTCTTGGATGTAAGCATTATCAGAGAAAGCAACAACAAGCTTTCTTCCGATATATATTCCAAACCCACAGATCGCAATAGTTTGCTATTCTACAAAAGCTTCCATCCAACAAAAATGAAAGATTCAATTCCAAATCCCAACTCAAACGAGTCCAGAGAATCGTCTCCAATGCAGCCACTAAAGATGCACGCATTGAAGAAATGCGCGACAAATTTCGCGCTAGAGGTTACCCCGAATATACACTTGACCTCCCAGAGAGCTCCACTTCGCCCAAAGCGGATACAAGCGACAGGATTCCTTTCGTACATGACTACCATCCCATAGCCTATCGACTTCACACCAGTATACGCCATCATTGGCACCTATTAAGTACCGCACACCCAACTATTAAAGAATTCAATAGACCATTCCTCCCTTGCTTCCGTCGACCGCAAAACCTAAGAGATCATCTAATCAGAGCCGACATTGGTACTTCTCACCCCCCTACTAGACAACGCTTTCTCTCTAATCCCAAGCACGGGACATTTCCATGTCTTCAATGTTTACAATGTAACAACATCATTAAAGGCAACGTGTTCCATCATCCACACACGGGCAAAAGATACGAGATAAAAGATTACTTTACGTGTAATTCTAGTTTTGTTGTCTATCTAATCAAATGCCCATGTGGCCTGTTATACGTGGGTGAGACCACACAAGCTATAAAAAACCGTATATCCAAACATAAGTCGACGATTAGATGTAAAAATCTTCTTCTTCCCATTCCTAATCATTTTATATCATCTGGTCATAACATAGCGCAACTCCAATACCAAGTAATTGAACATGTACATGTACCGCGCCAAGGGGGCGATCGCATTAGTCTTCTTAAAAAAAGAGAAGCCTATTGGATTCATCAATTAGACACACTGCACCCGAAAGGGTTAAATAGAGAATATGATATTGTATCGTTTATTTAAGTTATTTTCAATGTGATATATTTGCTCTATTTACCGTGTACTGACCATCTATTTCTTGTTCACAGAATCTGCCACAATGAATTTAAAACCTCCTTTTTGGGCACAGAACTTGGGAGCACTACTACTACCAGTCTCACTCCTTGACTGAAATATTATATCTTATCATCTCTGTCTATATACTTTACTATCTGCACTACTAGACCGTTTACTAACACTGTATGACGCTACACTGCATATTTAGGCACTTTTCATTCACCCTCCATACTGCTTCCTGTGTTTGGAACGCATTTGCGGCATGTCTGGAACGCACGCCGCCTCACTTCCGGTACCGAACTTCCGGTACGGACCATATGCTTACCAGGCTTTATATGCCACTACCGGCTGCTTCACAGTGCTCTCTGACAAGCGGTGGTATACCGCGTCCTAGCCACTTCATCCTGCCTGCACCATAACGGTAAGCACAACTATTCCCAGCACCTATCTGTATGGCCGTCCTAATCTGTAATATGCTTCTTTATGGCTATTCCCACGGCATTTCTATAGCCATTTCCTTTGCCTCCCCAGTTCTTTTACCCATCACACAGTTCTGTGTCTTGGGGTAAGTAATATTCATTTCTACACAGTGGCCTTTCTCCTAGACTAAGATAGTCAGTGCACCCCTCACTTTTCTTATCACATTTCCACCAGGTATTATCTCTGCCTCCTTGCACCTGACTTCTAGTACATATCTTGGTATGTATGACCATATGTTTTACCTGATGTAAATCTTTGTTCTGAGGGACGATCCATTCCTCTGTATATTTTTCTATATTTTTCTGTATATCTTCATTTGTATACTATATTGGAAGTTTCTGAGCATTATATGTTTCCACATTATTCTCATATTATGTAATTTTCATAATCCACATTTGTATATACTTTCTTTATATGCCCTATGTTCTACTAAATTGTTTTGCATATAATTTTTACTTATTCATTTGTTTCATTATGTTATAGTACACCGAAGAAGGTCATAACTGACCGAAACATTTGTTGTATGTACTCCTAGTTTTTGATTAAATCATCATCACATATCACTGGTGTGTGCCGAGATTATATTGCATCATTGGAAAAAGGATTGTCCCTCGTGCCCATCGTCTTCTAAAGCGACGGGAAAACGACTAGTGTTGTGAATGGGTTTGAGATGAGTTCTGAGCAGAGACTCCCTCTGGTGGTTACAACGGTACTGGTCTGTTCAGTGAAGATTGTGAGGACTGGGAATCAGGTGTTACTGACTGGTCTTATATAAGGGAGTCACCTTCCCATCAGGGTTGCCGGTGATCAATTGTTCTGGTCTGAATCCTTCATTCCTGTTTCCCTTGTAGCCTGCTGTGTCGTGTCTGCATCTCCTGCTAACAGATAAGACATTTTCTTCTTTTTGTTTTTGTACTATATTTTTGCATTTTGTCCTGCACTTCTTTGGGGGCCTTCTAGGTCCCCTTCGGGGGCTTTTGCCCTCTCAGTTTAGTTCAGCCACTGATTTTTGTACTTTTGCTTTTTCCAGTTTTTTCAGTGGCTGCTGTTTTGATTTTGTTACACCAGAGAACTAATTTAGGTGGTAGAGGTCGTGTGATCTCAGGTGATTTTGAAATTAGTAGAGTTGGTGCTTTTCAGGGTTTTCTGGGATTGCAGTAAGTACCCTTCCTATCCTTTTCTATTTAGTTAGTTTGGGCCCCAGCGTTTCTCATACTATTTTCTTTCTGTGTCAGTATTTCTTCTTGTCTAACCGCCATTACTTGTTTGGGGGCTTTCTATTATCTTTGGGGTTCTGCTCCGGGCAGATAGCTTTCCTATTTCTATCTTTAGGTGTAGTTAGTTTCTCAGGCTGTGACGAGGCGTCTAGGACCAACGTAGGAACGCTCCACGGCTGCCTCTGGTTGTGGTGGTTAGTCAGGGTACTGCAATCTCATAGATCCAACTGCTCTGGTGTATTTCCTTTTTTACCTGCACTCCTCTAGCTACCGAAACATAACAGTATCACCGGCCTAAAAATTGAAAATTGTATGGTACTCACAGAAGGGAAAAAATATTGTGAAAGAAAAAAGGTTGTCAGAGTTGTCAGAGATATTTTTCTATTTGTTGCATTTTTTTTTTCCCTCTGTATCTCTGGGTGCTGGGGAGGATCTTCTCTCTCAATGGAGTTTGCACGGTTGTCTGGCCGTGTGGATCAGCTTGCCACTGAGGTTCAGAGTATTGCTGCATATCTTGCTAGGTTGCCTGTTGTGGAACCTAGGATCCCCATGCCAGATTTGTTTTTGGGGTATCGAGCTAAGTTTCAGAATTTCAAAAATAATTGTAAATTGTTTTTTGCCTTAAAATCTAAGTCCTCAGGGAACGCAGCGCAGCAGGTTCAAATTATCATCTCTCTCCTGCGCGGCGATCCTCAGGATTGGGCTTTTTCCCTGACACCTGGGGATCCTGTTTTGAGTGATGTTGATGCATTTTTTCAGGCTTTGGGGTTATTGTACGATGAGCCTAATGTCACTGATCAAGCTGAAAAAGCCTTGTTGGCATTAAATCAGGGGCCTTATGACGCTGAGTTATACTGTCAGAGATTCCGTAGGGGGTCAGTCCTGACCAAATGGAATGACGACGCTTTGGCAGCCCTTTTCCGGAAGGGTCTGTCAGATAATGTAAAGGATGTTATGGTGGGATTCCCTGTCCCCTCTGGTCTCAATGATTCTATGTCATTAGCGATTCAAATTGACAGACGTTTGCGTGAGCGGAGAAGTATGCGTGGAATGGTGTTGCCTTGTGAACCAGTTTCTGAACCCATGCAGTGTGATAGAGTGATGTCTGGGGCACAGCGTCATGAGTTTCGAAAGCGCAATGGGTTATGTTTCTACTGTGGTGATGCCTCTCATGCTATTTCAGTCTGCCCTAAGCGGGGAAGACGTTTTGCACGCTCAGTTGTCTTGGGTAGTGTTCAGACTAAGTTTTTATTAACTGTCACTCTGATATGCTCTCTGTCCTCATTTTCTGCTCATGCTTTCGTTGATTCTGGAGCAGCTATTAACCTGATGGATTATGATTTTGCTAAACGTTGTGGGTTTCCCTTGATACCCCTACAGAAGTCTATTCCCCTACTGGGGATCGATTCTACCCCTTTGGCTGAGAATAAACCCCAGTTTTCTACTCAGGTGATAATGAGGGTTGAACCTGATCACAAGGAGTGCTGCAAATTTTTGGTTCTGTATAATCTGCATGACATTATCGTGCTGGGTTTCCCTTGGTTACAGTCTCATAATCCTGTTTTGGATTGGAAATCTGTGTCTGTAACCAGTTGGGGCTGCCAATGTGTTAATACCAACACTCTGTTTTTTCTGCCTCCCCCAGGCTCAGGATGTTCCTGACTTTTTGATTGATTTTTCTGATGTGTTTAGCGAAAGTAAATCTGCATCCTTGCCTCCCCATAGGAGCTATGACTGCGCTATTGAATTAGTGCCGGGTAGTAAATTCCCTAAAGGTCGCCTTTTTAACTTGTCTGTACCTGAACATGACGCTATGCGGTCTTAATCAAGGAATCATTGGAGAAGGGTCATATCAGACCATCCTCTTCACCCTTAGGTGCCGGTTTTTTCTTTGTGGCCAAAAAAGATGGTTCATTAAGGCCGTGTATTGATTATCGTCTCTTGAACAATATTACTGTGAAATATCAATACCCGTTACCCTTGATTTCTGACCTGTTTTCCAGGGTGAAAAACGCTACTTGGTTTACCAAGCTTGACCTCAGGGGGGCGTATAACCTTATTCGCATTAAGCACGGGGATGAATGGAAGACGGCATTCAATACCCCTGAAGGGCATTTTGAGTACCTAGTGATGCCCTTTGGGCTCACTAATGCTCCTTCCGTCTTCCAGTCCTTCATGAATGACATTTTCAGGGATTTTGTGGACAAATTTCTGATTGTTTATTTGGATGATATCTTGATTTTTTCTAATGACTGGGACTCTCATGTGAAACATGTTCGAACTGTGTTCCAGATTTTGAGAGAGAATGCTCTGTATGTGAAGGGATCAAAGTGTCTTTTTGGCGTACAGAGGATCTCATTTCTGGGATTCATTTTGTCCCCACTGTTATTGAAATGGACCCGGTCAAGGTTCAGGCCATCTGTGATTGGGTCCAACCTACTTCATTAAAGGCTCTTCAGAGATTTTGGGTTTTGCCAATTTTTATCGTAAATTTATTGGTAATTTCTCGGTTATTGTTAAACCATTAACTGATTTGACCAGAAAGGGTTCTGATGTGGTGAATTGGCCTCCTGAGGCAGTCTCTGCGTTTCAGGAACTTAAGCAGAGATTCACTTCTGCTCCTGTTCTACGGCAGCCTGATGTTTCTCTGCCATTTCAGGTGGAGGTTGATGCCTCTGAAATTGGGGCAGGTGCCGTTTTGTCCAAAAAAGATCCAGAGACCTCTAAAAGTAACCCTTGTGCCTTTTTCTCTCGAAAATTTTCTCCTACTGAACGTAATTATGACATGGGTAATCGGGAGTTATTGGCCATGAAGTGGGCTTTTGAAGAGTGGAGACATTGGCTGGAGGGAGCCAAACATCAGGTGGTGGTCCTTACGGACCATAAGAATCTGGTCTATCTGGAATCTGCCAAGCGACTCAATCCTAGACAGGCCAGGTGGGCCTTGTTTTTCACACGTTTTAATTTTGTGGTTTCCTTTCTTCCTGGCACTAAGAATGTTAAGGCGGATGCCCTCTCGAGGAGTTTCCTTGCGGACTCTCCTGAGTTATCTGATCCTTCTGTTATTTTGAAAGAGGGTGTAGTTCTTTCCGCCATCTCGCCCAATTTGAGACTTGCTCTGGAGGGGTGTCAGGAGGATAGGCCCGAGTGCTGCCCTGTTGGAAAATTGTTTGTCCCGGACCAGTGGAAAAATAGTGTGATGTCTGAGATTCATTGTTCCGCATTGGCTGGACATCCCGGAATTTTTGGTACCAGAGACTTGGTTAGTCGGTCCTTTTGGTGGCCTACCTTGTCTCGTGATGTCAGGGAATTTGTGCAGTCCTGCGGGACTTGCTCTCGCTCCAAGCCTTGCTCTCACTCTAGTGGTTTGTTGATGCCATTGCCTGTGCCCAAGAGACCATGGACCCATATCTCTATGGATTTCATTTCCGACCTTCCTGTTTCTCAGAGAATGACCACCATCTGGGTAATTTGTGATAGGTTTTCCAAAATGATACATCTTGTGCCATTACCTAAGTTGCCTTCCTCCTCTGAATTGGTGCCGTTGTTCCTTCAGCACGTGGTTCGTTTACACGGCATTCCTGAGAACATTGTGTCTGACAGAGGAGTCCAGTTTGTTTCCAGATTTTGGAGGACTTTTTGTTCTAAACTGGGTGTTCAATTGTCTTTCTCCTCGGCATTTCATCCTCAGACCAATGGTCAAACTGAGAGAACAAACCAGACATTGGAGACATATCTTAGATGCTTTGTGTCTGCTGATCAGGATGACTGGGTCTCTTTTTTACCTTTGGCTGAGTTTGCTCTTAATAATAGGGCTAGCTCTGCCACTTTGATGTCTCCGTTTTTCTGTAATTCTGGGTTTCACCCTCGATTTTCTTCAGGACAGACGGAGGCTTCTGTCTGTCCAGGTGTTGACTCTGTTGTGGAGCGTATGCAACAGATTTGGGACCAGGTAGTGGAGAGGTTGTCCCTCTCTCAGGAGAAGGCCCAGCGGTTTGCTAACCGCATAGGACTGATGGTCCTCGGTTTAAAGTGGGGGACTTGGTCTGGTTGTCCTCAAAGAATATTCCTATGAGAGTAGCATCTCCTAAATTTAAGCCTAGGTTCATTGGACCTTATAAGATCATTAAGATTCTTAATCCTGTTTCTTTTCGTTTGCTTCTTCCAGGGACATTTAAGATCCATAACGTGTTTCACAAGTCCTTGTTGAAGAGGTTTGTTGAGCCAGTGGTTCCTGCTGCTGTGCCTCCTGACCCTGTTTTGGTTGAGGGCAATCTGGAGTATGTGGTTGAGAAAATATTAGATTCTCGTTTTTCTAGACGGAAACTCCAGTATTTGGTTAAGTGGAGAGGTTATGGACAGGAAGACAATTCTTGGGTGTTTGCTTCGGACATCCATGCTAGGAGACTCATCCGTGCGTATCATAGAACTCATCCTGACGACCTGGTTGCTAAATGAGGGTTCGGTGACCCCTCCTCAAGGGGGGGGTACTGTTGTGAATGGGTTTGAGATGAGTTCTGAGCAGAGACTCCCTCTGGTGGTTACAAGCGGTACTGGTCTGTTCAGTGAAGATTGTGAGGACTGGGAATCAGGTGTTACTGACTGGTCTTATATAAGGGAGTCACCCTTCCATCAGGGTTGCCGGTGATCAATTGTTCTGGTCTGAATCCTTCATTCCTGTTTCCCTTGTAGCCTGCTGTGTCGTGTCTGCATCTCCTGCTAACAGATAAGACATTTTCCTCTTTTTGTTTTTGTACTATATTTTTGCATTTTGTCCTGCACTTCTTTGGGGGCCTTCTGGGTCCCCTTCGGGGGCTTTTGCCCTCTCAGTTTAGTTCAGCCACTGATTTTTGTACTTTTGCTTTTTCCAGTTTTTTCAGTGGCTGCTGTTTTGATTTTGTTACACCAGAGAACTAATTTAGGTGGTAGAAGTCGTGTGATCTCAGGTGATTTTGAAATTAGTAGAGTTGGTGCTTTTCAGGGTTTTCTGGGATTGCAGTAAGTACCCTTCCTATCCTTTTCTATTTAGTTAGTTTGGGCCCCAGCGTTTGCTCATACTATTTTCTTTCTGTGTCAGTATTTCTTCTTGTCAACCGCCATTACTTGTTTGGGGCTTTCTATTATCTTTGGTGTTCTGCTCCGGGGCAGATAGCTTTCCTATTTCTATCTTTAGGTGTAGTTAGTTTCTCAGGCTGTGACGAGGCGTCTAGGACCAATGTAGGAACGCTCCACGGCTGCCTCTGGTTGTGGTGGTTAGTCAGGGTACTGCAATCTCATAGATTCCAACTGCTCTGGTGTATTTCCTTTTTTACTTGCACTCCTCAGCTACCGAAACATAACAGACTAGGTCTGGGTAGTGGTTGAGGAGGCTGCCCAGACCTTCAGGTACTTTCTTCCTCATGTCCTAAAGTTTTTCTAAGGGTTGAACTGTTGGTAGACAACGTCTGTTTTTTCTCTACAGCACTGGTGGACAGTGGTTCATCACTCAACCTGGTCAGCTCTGATGTAGTTTCCCAACACCAGATAGGGACAGTCAGGCTTCCTACACCACTTAAAGTCGTGGCCATTGACTCATCTCCTCTTACCCGAACTGGGATCATTTCTGTGTCTGAAAAGTTTATGTTGAGAATTGGTTCTTCCCACACGGAAGAAACTGAATGTTTTGTCATGGACAAATTACCCGCAAGGCTGGTACTGGGAATGCCGTGGCTTCGGTGCCATAACCCAGTGATTGACTGGGAATCTGGGGAGATTGTTAAGTGGGGGTCCAAGTGTGCTGACTGTTACCATAAATCTATTTGTTGTATGAAAATCGCAAAATCTGTCTCTGTGTCTTCTACTAGTCTGGAGGGAATTCCGGAGTACCTGAGAGACTTTGAGGACGTGTTCTCTGAGAGCGAGGCTGAGGCGCTACCCCCTCATAGGCCATTTGATTGTGCCATCGATCTGATTCCTGGAGTCAAATTGCCTAAAGCTCGCCTGTTCAATCTGTCTGGCCCCGAGCGCCTTGCTATGAAACAGTACATTTCTGAAAGTCTCCGTAAGGGGCACATAAGACCCTCAGTTTTCCCCGGTAGCTGCGGGGTTTTTCTTTGTTAAGAAAAAAGATGGCGGCCTACGTCCCTGCCTCGACTTTCGAGAACTAAATAAAATTACTGTCAGGAACACATATCCTCTACCGTTGATTCCTGATCTCTGTAACCAGCTTTCTGGTTCTAAATGGTTTTCTAAACTGGATCTGAGGGGGGCTTCAACTTAATAAGAATACGAGAGGGAGACGAGTGGAAAACGGCTTTCCTTATGTCTGAGGGGTTGTTTGAGAATCTAGTAATGCCGTTTGGGCTCACCAACGCACCTGCAGTGTTTCAAAATTATATCAATGTAGTATTTTCGGATCTCATAGGCCGTTTTGTAGTGGTATACCTAGATGATATCCTGATATATTCTGTTGATAGAGCTTCCCATTTGTTGCATGTTAAAACTGTATTTCAGAGGTTAAGAGAAAACCAATTGTATGTCAAACTCGAGAAATGTTCATTTTTTGTTCAGGAGTTGTCATTTCTTGGTCTGATAATTTCACTTTAGGGTTTTCACATGGATCCCAAGAAAGTGCAAGCTATTGTGGAGTGGGTCCAGCCCAGGGACCTTAGGGGGATCCAGCGCTTCTTGGAATTTGCGAATTATCGCAAGTTCATTAAATGTTTTTCTCAAGTGACTAAGCCACTCACGGACCTGACTCGTAAAGGGGCAGATGTCAGAAACTGGATCCCAGTCCTTTCTTACGCTTAAAAACTGTTTCTCATCTGCTCCTATCCTGGTCCAACCAGATCCTTCCAAGCCATTTGTGGTTGAGGTGGATGCTTCCGAGGTTGGGGTGGGGGCAGTTTTGTCGCAAGGTCCAGCTTCTCTGACTAATCTCAGGCCCTGTGCCTATTTTTCTAAGAAATTTTCTCCGGCGGAGAAAAATTATGACGTAGGCAACAGAGAGCTTCTGGCTATTAAGTTGGCGTTCGAAGAATGGAGGCATTTTTTGGAGGGGCGGCTCACCCTATTACGGTTATCACTGACCATAAGAATTTGGAAAACATCAAATCTGCTAAAAGACTGACTCCCAGGCAAGCCCGCTGGTCACTTTTTTTCTCCAGGTTTCAATTTTCTATTACCTTTTGGCCAGAGTCTAAGAACATAAAGGCTGATGCCTTATCACGTAGTTTTGAGCCGTTATCCGCCCCCGATCTGCCGTCCCCCATTCTTCAACCCAGTCTCGTGGTTGCTGAGGTGTCGTCGGAATTGGAGCGAGAGATTGTGGGAGCTCAATCTTTTGCTCCAAATTCCAAACCTGTTGACAAGTTGTTTGTCCCGCAGCATTTGCGCAACAAACTCCTGTGGGAGTTCCATGATTCGAAGCTGAGTGCACACCCTGGTATAGCCGCCACACGGGAAGCAGTGGCAAGGGTCTTCTGATGGCCTTTAATGACTTCAGATATCAAGAAACATGTCACAGCATGTGGTATATGTGCCCGTTCCAAGAGCTCTAGTTGCCGGCCGGCCGGGGAATTGGTGCCTTTGCCAGTCCCAGGAAGGCCATGGACTCACTTGTCCTTGGACTTCATCACCAATCTTCCATCATCTCATGGTAATACTGTAATTTGGGTAGTGGTGGACAGGTTTTCGAAGTTGGCACATTTTGTTCCCAAGACAAGTTTACCCTCAGCAGAGATGCTCTCTAGGCATTTCCTGTCCCAGGTGGTACACTTACACGGGGTTCCCACTAATATTGTGTCAGACAGAGGGACTCAGTTTGTGTCTAAATTCTGGCGGGCCTTCTGCAAAAAACTGGGGATATCTCTGTCTTTTTCCTCAGCATATCACCCAGAAACCAACGGACAAACGGAGCACACCAACCAGTTGCTTGAACAGATTCTTCGGTGCCTGACTTCTACCCTGTAAAGCGACTGGTCTGATGCCTTACCATTAGCAGAATTCGCCTTCAACAACAGGGTAAACCAATCTACCGGTAGGTCACCATTTTTGATTAATTATGGGATGAACCCTCATTTTGGCGAATTTTCTCGAATAGATTCTGGTTGTCTGGGGCAGAGGAAGGGGTCAATCGTCTCAAGGATCTTTGGACAAAGGTTCGTTTAAATATTTCTAAGGCTCAGGAGAAATATAAATGATTTGCGGATAGAAAAAGGGACTCTGTTCAGACGCTGCTTTGTGGGGATAAGGTGTGGCTGCCTACCGCCTCCGTCTTCCTTCCTCCTTAAAACTCCATAATGTTTTTCATAGGTCTTTACTTAAACCCTTGGGTGCGGTGAGGGAGGAGACTGAAACTGCTCCTCCTCCAGTCTTGGTTGAGGGACATATGGAGTTTGAGGTACAACATATTGTGGATTCCAGGTAGGTTCGGGGGTCTTAGCAGTACTTGGTACATTGGAGGGGGTATGGTCCGGAGGAGCGGTCATGGGTACCAGCCAGATCAGTACACGCTGACCGTCTGGTTCGTGCGTTCCATGCCCGGCATCCTGGGAAGCCTGGGGGTCCGGAGGCCCCCCATTGAGAGGGGAGTACTGTCATGAGCTGCTTTGTTTGTGGGATTAGGTAGTGCAGAGGTTAATCTGGTCGCCTCATTCGGGGAGGCTTCTTATAGCCTCATTGTGGAGCCATTCCCTGTCGCTTATACTTTGACCCTTGGCCGAGTGTATGTGACCCTGTGCTTTGTGCTTGTGCTACTTTATGCTTGCTT
This sequence comes from Oophaga sylvatica, assembly GCA_033576555.1. Taxonomy (NCBI): domain Eukaryota; kingdom Metazoa; phylum Chordata; class Amphibia; order Anura; family Dendrobatidae; genus Oophaga; species Oophaga sylvatica. The sequence continues at coordinate 13,998 of JARQOD010004997.1, forward strand.
GGTTTTGACTTGGTTCTGTTCCCGTTACGAGTTCTGCCTGCCCCTCCTGTACTGCGTTGCTATCTTGTGTATGACCCCTGGCCTTTGTCCTGACAATTCTCTGCTTATCCCTCCTGTACTGCATTGCTATCTCCGTGTATGACTCCTGGCCTATGTTCTGACTATTCTCTGCTCGCCCCTTCTGTACTGCGCTGTCCTCTCTGTGTATGAACCCCGTTTGTCTGACCTGAGTTTCCCTCTTCACTAATCCAGGATCCCTGGAGAGTCCTGCATTCTACTTCAGCAGCAGGACGCTAAGCCCCGCCCCCTGTGGTCACATGATCGCAGGTCCTTTTGCTTACTGCTACCTTCAGTGTCTCCTCTCACCACACTGCTCAGGTCCCGTCTGCTTGAGCCTCCCCTGTGGCATCTGACCCTGGGTCCTTCCGCAGTGTGGGTGATTCACCCTGCTCAGCCGTGGCAGTTCGCTGGTGCTGACAGGAGCATGATACAGAGGTGGCAGAGGACAAACTGGCTGCAGCCATGCTAGCAGCCTGAACAGCGACTGCGGTAACATCCACGGCAGAGGTTGTGCGCTCAAGAGCCCCCAACCTACCCTCCAGCTGCTGGATGTACTGCGGTAGATGCTGGTCATCCGCCATTTTACTAGCCAGACCCTGGCGCTAGTATTATGTTAAGGCTGGCGGAACGCACCAAATAAAATTAGAAGATGCGTTCGCAGGCAGAACCTGCTGCTAGTAAGATGGCGCAGTAGGTGGTATGAGCGAACTCTGTTATCCCGCAGAGTCGCAGATATGGTCGCCGACGCACTATATGGCGAAGTGGGCAAACTCTGTTACTCCACAGAACCGCTAAATAAAAGGATGTGGCGCTATATGGCGGTATAAGAGTCGCAACCTAAATGCTGACTAATAGCGATGTCCGCGTGCCGCCACCGGGTTACATCCGGACTGCACAGCTTCAACATACAGTAGTCAGCAATGCACACAGCAATCTCCTCACCGGAGAAGCCGGTATACTAGGGGCTTATTTCAGCCAGAGCCCTGAACCCATACACACATCTCCTCACCGGAGGTGCCGGTATTCTAGGGGCTTATTTAAGCTAGGTCCCTAAACACATGCATAACCACACTGGCGCAAGCACGTAACAAATCTGATACTAGCGCATGGCCGTGCGGTTATGCCACCTTTTTATAGTAGCCACGAGTATGAGACCTTCCAGAAAGGACCAACAGAAAGCTGCTTCAGATCACCAACAGCTACAGGACCTTCCTGGAGGACCAATAGGAGTCGTAGCTGTATCCGAGCATGTGACCCCTGATCTCCAATGGAAGATCTTGCCCTGGGCATGCTCAGATGGAGAAACAGAGGACTTAGTCCCAAATCTGCCTGCTCCAACACTGGTTATAACAGAGGAACTAGGAGCGGCAGCATCAATCTCTGCACAGTACTATACCGGGCGAGATACTGGGACCGACGTCTCTGCTGAGCAGGTTCCATTGCAGCCGGAGATGGATGGGGGACTGCAGAGGGACTAGTTTGAGATTCCCCTTGTGTAGCAGCGGGAACTCGATCCCTAACACCGGGTTGCTACGTTTCCACATCAGAGATCTGATATAGGTGGTCGAGACCGTGTGGTCTCAGTATTTTTGGATTCAAAAGTGTTGGAGTTTTTCTTGGGGTTTTTTTTTGGGTTGCAGACAGTATTCTCTCCTGTGCTGTCCTATCTAGACAGTTTTGGGCCCCAGAATTTGCTCAATCTATTTTCTGTCTGTGTTTGTATTTTCATCTTGTCTAACCGCCATTATATGTCTGGGGCTTCCTATTCTTTGGGGTCTACTCCGGGGAAGTTAGCTTTCCTCTATCCATCTTCAGGGATAGCTATCTCTCCAGCTGTGACGAGGCATCTAGGAACGTCTCACGGCTGCTTCTAGTTGTGCGGTTAGTTTAGGGGTCTGCAACCTATTAGTTTCCAACCTCTCTGGTGTTAGGCTGCCTATGCGTTTTTTTGCTCCTGCCTCCTCAGCTACCTAAACATAACAGCCATGGACCCATATCTCTATGGATTTTATCTCTGACCTCCCTGTCTCTCAGAGAATGACTGTTATTTGGGTGATCTGTGATAGATTTTCCAAATTGGTCCATCTTGTGCCACTGCCGAAGTTACCATCCTCTTCCGAGTTGGTACTCTTATTCTTTCAGCAGGTGGTTCGTTTGCACGGTATTCCGGAGAACATTGTGTCGGACAGGGGACTCCAGTTTGTTTCCAGATTTTGGAGAGCCTTTTGTTCTAAACTAGGAATTTAGTTGTCTTTCTCCTCCGTGTTTCACCCTCAGACCAATGGGCAGACAGAGAACAAACCAGACGTTGGAAACTTATCTGAGATGTTTTGTGTCTGCTGATCAAGATGACTGGGTCTCTTTTTTGCCCTTGGCTGAATTCGCTCTAAATAATAGGGCCAGTTCTGCCACTTTGATGTCCACTTTTTTCTGCAATTTCGGGTTTCATCCTCAGTTTTCTTCGGGACAGGTGGAGGCTTCTGTCTGTCCGGGTGTTGATTCTAAGGTAGAGAGAATGCAGCAGATTTGGGATCAAGTAGTGGATAAGTTGTCTCTCTCTCAGGAGAGGGCCCAGCAGTTTGCCAACCGGCATAGGACTGATGGTCCTCTGTTTAAAGTGGATGACTTAGTTTGGTTGTCCTCAAAGAATATCCCTATGAAGGTTGCATCTCCAAAGTTTAATCCAAGGTTCATTGGACCTTATAACATCTTGGAAGTCCTTAATCCAGTTTCTTTCCGTTTGGCTCTTCTAGTGACGTTTAAGATTCACAAGTCTTCCATAAATCTTTATTGAAAAGGTTTGGTGAGCCAGTAGTTCCTATGGCTAAGCCTCCTGAGCCTGTCTTGGTTGAGGGCAATCTGGAGTATGAAGTCGAGAAGATATTGGATTCTCGTTTGTCTAGACGGAGACTCCAGTACTTGGTTAAGTGGAAGGGTTATGGTCAGGAGGACAATTCTTGGGTGTTTGCTTCTGACATTCATGCCAAGAGATTGGTGCGCGCCTTTCACAGGGCTCATCCTGATCGGCCTGATGGTGCAGGTGAGGGTTCAGTGACCCCTCCTCAAGGGGGGGGTGCTGTTGTGAACACTTTGAACACTTTGGAGATGACTTCTGAGCTGGGGCTCCCTCTGGTGTTTGCTGATGGTATTGAAGCCAAGGTATTGTATTGAATGACAGAGGTCCATCACCTGGGAGCGAGGAGTGGCAATCAGGGGGGATGGACTGGGCAGTTATAAGTGAGCTGCCTTCCCATGATCCTCCCCGTGATTAGTTTCTCTTCCTGGTCTAGTTTGGAAGTCAGCTGGTTTTCTGCTGTCTCCTGCGAAAATTCACATAAGTTATTTTCTGCCTTTCTTCTGTGGTTTTGCTTTTCTTTGTTTTTGCTGCCCTTCTGAGTGAAGTCAGCCGGGGTCCCCCTGCTGGGGCCTGGGCTGGTCTCTGTTTCTCATTTATTTATGTTCATTTGCTCTGTTCCTGTTATTTCAGTGTCTGCAGGGTAGCTGCATGTTCACACCAGAGTTCTGGTTTAGCGGGGGCGAGATCGAGTGGTCTCAGCATTTTTGGAATCAGAAGTGTTGGAATTTTTCCTAGGGTGGCCCCAGAGTTTGCTTACTCTATTTTCTACCTTAGTTTGTATTTCATCTTGTCTAACCGCCATTATATGTGTGGGGGCTACCTACTCCTTTCGGGCGCTACTCCGGGGCAGTTAGATGGATCTCCTCATACCTTTCCAACCGCACATTCAGCGTCTCCCACTCCCACACTACCTCCTCGTCCCACCCTCTCTCTGTTGGAGTTCCCCAAGGCTCTGTTCTAGGACCCCTACTCTTCTCAATCTATACACTTGGCCTGGGGCAACTCATAAAGTCCCACGGATTCCAGTACCACCTTTACGCTGATAACACTCAGATCTACCTCTCTGGCCCAGACATCACTTCTCTGCTATCCAGAATCCCGGAGTGTCTATCAGCCATATCCTCCTTCTTCTCCTCCCGCTTCCTCAAACTCAATGTGGACAAATCTGAACTCATAATCTTTCCCCCATCCCACAGATCTTCCTTACCTGACCTATCTACCACAATTAACGACATCACGCTTTCCCCCGTACCAGAAGTCCGCTGCCTCGGAGTAACCCTTGACTCTGCCCTGTCCTTCAAACCGCACATCCAAGCTCTTTCTACCTCCTGTCGCCTTCAGCTCAAAAATATTTCAAGAATCCGTCCTTTCCTCAACCCTCAATCTACTAAAATGATTGTGCACGCCCTCATCATCTCCCGCCTCGACTACTGCAACACCCTTTTCTCTGGCCTCCCTGCTAACACCCTCGCACCTCTCCAGTCCATCCTTAACTCTGCTGCACGACTAATTCACCTCTCTCCCTCGCTACTCCTCCGCTTCTCCCCTCTGCAAATCTCTTCACTGGCTCCCATTCCCTCAGCGTATCCAGTTCAAATTACTAATACTGACCTACAAGGCCATCTATAATCTGTCTCCTCCATATATCTCTGAACTAATCTCCCGATATCTTCCCTCACGTAATCTCCGATCCTCCCAAGACATCCTTCTCTCCTCCACACTTATTCGCTCCTCACCCAACCGCCTCCAAGACTTCTCCCGAATATCCCCCATCCTCTGGAATTCTTTGCCCCAACACATCCGACTATCAAACTCATTCAGATCCTTCAGACGGAACCTGAAAACCCATCTCTTCAGGAAAGCCTACAGCCTGCAATGACCCTGCTGCCTCCTCACCACTACCGGAGTTATTGCCTCAACCAACACCGGAACTGCTGCAACCCCCCGACCTACTGTCTCCTGCCTCACAATCCTGTAGAATGTAAGCCCGAAAGGGCAGGGTCCTCTCCCCTCTGTATCAGTCTGTCATTGTTAGTTTGTTTACTGTAAGTGATACCTGTAATCTGTATGTAACCCCTTCTCATGTACAGCACCATGGAATCAATGGTGCTATAGAAATAAATATTAATAATAATAATAGTTAGCTTTCACCTTTCTATCTTTAGGTGTAGCTAACTCTCCGGCATTGTCGAGGCGTCTAGGTCACCGTATGTACGTCCCACGGCTGCTTCTAGTTGTGCGGTTAGCTAGGGTCTGCAACCCATTAGTTCCCAACCTCTCTGGGTGTTCGGCTGCCTTAGCTGTTTTTGCTCCTGTCCTCCTCGTCTATCAAATCCTAACACTCCTGCCTTAGGTGCTATTGTGCTTTTGGCACTACCAGCAGATGCACCACCACCACCATCAGTACCAGCTGGACCCCCACGCCCGCAGCCTCTTCTACCATACTTCCTCATGTTTGGGAAAATGTACCAAAAATGGCAGCAGATATATGGTACTGTATCATTAGTGTACAGCTGTATACGGTGAAGGGGAAAATTGTAAATCTCCGTTATATTTCCGGAGTCACACACAGATGCTAACAGGTTCAGTATAGATTAGACCAGAATATAAAAAGCAGAAAAAGGGTACTGTATCACAAGCATACAGCTGTATAAAGCCTAGGGGTAATTGTAAATCTCCGTATATATTTGCGGAGTCAGGCACAGACGCTCACAGGCTCAGTATGTATTAGACAAGAATATAAAAAGCAGAAAAAGGGTACTGTATCACAAGCGTACAGATGTATACAGTCTAGGGGTGATTGTAAATCTCCGCATATATTTCCAGAGTCAGACACAGAGGCTCACAGGCTCAGTATGGATTAGACCAGAATATAAAAAGCAGAAAAAGGGTACTGTGTTGTGAATGGGCTTGAGATGAGTTCTGAGCAGAGGCTCCCTCTGGTGGTTACAGGCGGTACTGGTCTGTTCAGTGAAGATTGTGAGGACTGGGAATCAGGTGTTACTGACTGGTCTTATATAAGGGAGTCACCTTCCCATCAGGGTTGCCGGTGATCAATTGTTCTGGTCTGAATCCTTGATTCCAGTTTCCCTTGTAGCCTGCTGTGTCGTGTCTGCATCTCCTTCTAACAGATAAGACATTTTCTTCTTTTTGTTTCTGTGCTTGATTTTTGCATTTTGTCCTGCACTTCTGTGGGGGCCTTCTGGGTCCCCTCAGGGGGCTTTTGCCCTCTCAGTTTAGTTCAGCCACTGATGTTTGTACTTTTGCTTTTTCCAGTTTTTTCAGTGACTGCTGTTTTGATTGTGTTACACCAGAGAGCTAATTTAGGTGGTAGAGGTCGTGTGATCTCAGGTGTTTTTGAAATTAGTAGAGTTGGTGCTTTCAGGGTTTTTTTTGGGATTGCAGTAAGTACCCTTCCTATCCTTTTCTATTTAGTTAGTTTGGGCCCCAACGTTTGCTCATACTATTTTCTGTCTGTGTCAGTATTTTGTCTTGTCTAACCGCCATTACATGTTTGGGGGCTTGCTATTATCTTTGGGGTTCTGCTCCGGGGCAGATAGCTTTCCTATTTCTATCTTTAGGTGTAGTTAGCTTCTCAGGCTGTGACGAGGCGTCTAGGACCAACGTAGGAACGCTCCACGGCTGCCTCTAGTTGTGGTGGTTAGTCAGGGTACTGCAATCTCATAGATTCCAACTGCTCTGGTGTATTGCCTTTTTGCCTGCACTCCTCAGCTACCGAATCATAACAGTACTGTATCAGAAGATGCCAGGTGTATACAGTTTAGGGGTAATTGTAAATCTCCGTGTATATTTCCGGAGTCAGACACAGGCGCTCACAGGCTCAGTATGGAGTAGACAAGAATATAAAAATCAAACAAAGAAGAAAAACCTTGCCTATATTAATAGCTACTTAGCAATAAATGAACATCAAAAAAAAAGGAAAAAAAGCTATTATACTAAAAAAATACAAATTTTATTGAGACATAAATGACACATAATGGTTTAAAAATGGAGGAGACTGAATGCAAAAAAAGGGGCAAAGACTGGAAATGTATATGATTTAACCCAAAAACAGAAAAAATTAATTAAAAGAGATCAACACATCAAAAAGTGTGTATATGGCATAGGGACCACAGCATGTTACATATGAAAATCAAGTTCAAATAACACAGTATACAGGCTTGAAACAACCTCTCAAAATTGAATCACTTGTGTGTGGAAAGAGTTAACATCTACTATGTAAATTAGTAGAGGCATACTAAGCAAGGTGGCCCCACATGCAATGAGGATGTGTGCTGCTAAGGAAATGCAGACATGCAAAGATCAAAGGGTTACATCCCATCACCCCTCCCTATGCCATGGACTTTTATAGCCCCCACCCTGGACCTGCGCCCCCATCACCCCTCCCTATGCCATGGACTTCCATAGCCCCCACCCTGGATCTGCCCCTACTCAACATCCCTATCCCTATCCCCCTTTGGTACACTTGCTTTGGCAAAACTAATGTGTATTTAGTCCTGCCAATAAAGCTTCTTTGAATTTGAATTTGAATTTGAACATCAATTATGTTAATGAGTCAAAGGCATACTGAGCAAAGTGTCCCTGTAAACACTAAAGATATATACCGCTAGGGAAATGCAATTGTGCAAAGGGAAAACAAAGCCTAAGGATCAAAATATGGTAAATTAAGATGCCAAGAGTTACCTACCAGCCTGCCGTAGCACCCGACGTGCGTTTCGCGTTAGCTTTTTCTTAGGGAGCGTGCATGGTGTAATGTTCCTCGCTGTGTGTATTTATAGGGTCTGCGATTCAATGGTGGCAGCAGTTGTACGGCGCTTCCGTCCACATGGCCAGTGTGACGTCAGCCTGAGTCAGCGTCACATGATGCCCTGCTCCCTCCCAGCCTGACGCGTCAAGGCAGTGGGGAGGACAAGGGCGTCACTCTAGACGCATTGTCATGGTGACGACAACAGAGGGAGTGAGTGGGAGCGCACACCACATGAAGCTAGAAGACCTAGCTAAAGGAATGTGAACATATGTACAGTCATGGCCAAAAGTTTTGAGAATGACACAAATATTAATTTTTACAAAGTCTACTGCTTCACTTTTTCTAATGGCAATTTGCATATACTCCAGAATATTATAAAGAGTGATGAGCTTAACAGCAATTACTTGCAAAGTCAATATTTGGCTAGAAAATGAACTTTATCCCCCAAAACACATTTCAACATCATTGCAGCCCTGCCTTAAAAGGACCAGCTAACCTCTTTTCAGTGATTGCTCCATTAATACAGGTGTGGGTGTTGATGAGGACATGGCTGGAGATCAATCTGTCATGATTAAGTAAGAATGACACCACTGGACACTTTAAAAGGAGGCTGGTGCTTGGCATCATTGTTTCTCTTCTGTTAACCATGGTTATCTCTAAAGAAACACGTGCAGTCATCATTGCAATGCACAAAAATGGCCTAACAGGGAAGAGTATCGCAGCTAGAAAGATTGCACCTCAGTCAACAATCTATCGCATCATCAAGAACTTCAAGGAGAGAGGTTCCATTGTTGCCAAAAAGGCTCCAGGGCGCCCAAGAAAGACCAGCAAGCGCCAGGACCATCTCTTAAAAGTGTTTCAGCTGCGGGATCGGGCTACCAGCAGTGCAGAGCTTGCTCAGGAATGGCAGCAGGCAGGTGTGAGTGCATCTGCACGCACTGTGAGGCGGAGACTCTTGGAGCAAGGCCTGGTCTCAAGGAGGGCAGCAAAGAAGCCTCTTCTCTCCAGAAAAAACATCATGGACAGACTGATATTCTGCAAAAGGTACAGGCAGTGGACTGATGAGGACTGGGGTAAAGTTATTTTCTCTGATGAATCCCCTTTTCGATTGTTTGGGACATCAGGAAAACGCCTCATTCGGAGAAGACAAGGTGAGCGCTACCACCAGTCTTGTCTCATGCCAACTGTTAAGCATATTGAAACCATTCATGTGTGGGGTTGCTTCTCAGCCAAGGGAATCGGCTCTCTCACAGACTTGCCTAAAAACACAGCCATGAATAAAGAATGGTACCAGAATGTCCTCCAAGAGCAACTTCTCCCAACCCTCCAAGAGCAGTTTGGCGATCAACAATGCCTTTTCCAGCATGATAGAGCACCTTGCCATAAAGCAAAGGTGATAACTAAATGGCTCAGGGAACAAAACATAGAGATTTTGGGTCCATGGCCTGGAAACTCCCCAGATCTTAATCCCATTGAGAACTTGTGGTCAATCATCAAGAGACGGGTGGACAAACAAAAACCTAAAAATTCTGACAAAATGAAAGCATTGATTGTGCAAGAATGGACTGCTATCAGTCAGGATTTGGTCCAGAAGTTGATTGAGAGCATGCCAGGGAGAATTGCAGAGGTCCTGAAGAAGAAGGGTCAACACTGCAAATATTGACTTGCTGCATTAACTCATTCTAACTGTCAATATAAGCTTTTGTTACTCATATGTTTGCAATTATTATATTTCTGTCTGTGATAAAAACATCTGTCAAACACACATAAAAACCAGAGGGCAGCAGATCATGTGAAAATATAATATTTGTGTCATTCTCAAAACTTTTGGCCATGACTGTATGTACTCAATGGCAAACAAAAGAGGAGGGAGTGAAAGGAAAAAGTAAGGAGGGAAGAGTGCACAATGTCTAAAGAAACCAAGGTGATATGAAATAAAGTGATTCAACTATAAACAATTACGGGAAGGGACAGAAAAACCCCCTTTCTCTCAAAAGTGATACTATGTCTGTGTAAAAAATCAAGAAGGGGAAAATAAAAAGTGTGATGGCAAGATTGGTAATAAGTGAAAAAAAAAAAAAAATATATATATATATATATATATATATTATATAAATAATATCACTTTTTGACTTGAGTGAGTGTATCAAATGTGAATGCAGTAACAAAGTGTTGTTTTAAACAAACCCTAAAACCTAATAAGGTAAACATCCCATGAAGAAAATGAATAAATAAATAAATAAATAAGTGACAAGAAATAAATAATGAATAAAAACTAAAAAATGAAAACTAAAAAATTAAAAATAAAAAATGAATATCAATGTGTACAAGTCCATGGAATAAAGTTGCCAACGGAGAAACTTCTTCTGTTGAATAACAATCTTCACAATTAGCAGGAGTAAAAGTCCAGTCATAAAGAAGGTGACTTGATCATGTAGAGGATAACGGAGCTCATTAGCTGAAAATGTTTGAACGAAGAAGGAAACTCGAACAGGAAAACGAAGACCCAAGAAAGACACTGTAAACTAAAAAATGCACCATTAAAAACAAGAAACATTAAAAAATAATATATACAACATTTTTACAAGAAAGGGGCAAAACTAAGTACTTCATTGAGGCCACGCGGCTGTACTGATTTAATTTTGTGAATCCAACGGGATTCCAATTGTGCAAGTGTTTTTCTCCAGTTACCCCCGCGTAGATCAATGTGGACTTTATCAATTCCCATGACTTTAAGAGAAGAGGCATCACAATTATGGCAGACCTTAAAATGCCTTGGAATGGGTTTTAAAGTGGCACAATCATCTACATCTTTGGCGCTAAGGATGTCCCGAAAGTGTTCCCTAACTCTGAGTTTTAAGGATCTAGACGTGAGCCCCACATAAATTTTGGCACAGGGGCATACTGCATAATACACCACACCTATGCTGTCACAAGTAATTCGTTGTGTGATCGTAAATTCATGCTTACCGTCACTGGACCAAAAAGTGTTAGCCTTTGTCATGTTGGGGCAAGCTGTACAAGTGCCACAGGGGTAAAAACCCCATTTAGGTTTTCCGAGAGATAGTATCTCACTTGCCTGGGGTCCAAAATAACAACTGTGCACAAGTTGATCCCGTAAGTTGGGTGACCTCCTATAGGTGATTGAGGGATATTCGAAGATGTACTTTGACAGGATTGGATCTCCTTGAAGTATCGGCCAATATTTCTGGAGAATGTTCCTCATATCCGACCATTTATGATTGTAGGTTGAAATGAACCTTACTTTGGATTCACTGGTGGGTTTAGAGGACGGTTGTAACAAATCTGTCCTTTTTGCTTTTTTGGCTCTTTTTAGCCCTTTGTTGATACTTCTCTTGGAATATCCACGTTCCAGGAATCTGTTGGATAAGAGATCAGCTTGTTCATGAACCGTCTTGTCGTCCGAGCAGATTCTCTTGATCCTGAGAAACTGGCTGGTTGGGATCCCATTGATTAAAGGTTTGGGATGGGAGGATGTAGCATGCAGAAGAGAATTCACTGCAGTTACCTTACGGAACACATTGGTGCTCAACATGCCCCTGGCATTCTTGGAGATAAGGACATCCAAAAATTCTATTTCATGCTGGCTATATTTACAGGACAACTTGATGTTTAAAGAGTTGTTATTCAAAATTTCAACAAAATGGAGGAGGTCCTGCTCTGAGCCCTGCCAAATGAAGATGATGTCATCTATGTAACGGGCCCACAGCAGGACCCCCTCGATGTAAGCCACCGGGTTGACAAAAAAGATGTCCTGCTCTCATTTGCCCAAAAATAAATTTGCATATGAACATGCAAATGGGGCCCCCATAGCGGTGCCTTGTTGTTGCAAAAAAATCCCGCTCTTAAAAGTAAAAAAATTGTGTTCCAGGGCAAATTTTAATAGGGCCAGTAAAAAATCGACTAGTGCCGTTTGATGATCAGAAAGACGTAAGAACGTCTCAACTGCTCGGATGCCATCTGAATGTGCTATGGAAGTGTATAGGGATTCAACATCCATTGTCACAAGCCATATGTCTTCCTCAATCGGAATGCCATCAATTTTCTTCAGTACATCTCCTGTATCTTTTAAATAGGAAGGAAGGTCACTCACCATCGGTTTGAGGTAAAAATCTAAATATTTGCCGATGACTTCACATAGATTCCCGTTGCCCGAAACTATAGGACGACCCGGAGGTACTTTGGGGTCCTTATGTACTTTGGGCAAAAAATAAATGCTAGGCATTCTTGGGTAAGTTGGTACCAAATGATCTCTGAGATCCTTGGTGATGATACCTTCCTCAAAAGCATCATTCAGGAGAATATGCAACTGGTTTTGGAATTTCAACGTAGGGTTGAAGGTCAATTTTTTGTAACAGTTGGTATCCCTGAGCTGACGGAATGCTTCCTTTTCGTACATTTTGTGTGGCCAAATCACCACATTTCCGCCTTTATCGGCAGGTTTAATTAGTACTTCTTTCAGATTTTTTAACTCTTTGAGGGCATTCCTCTGTTGAAAGGTAAGATTGTCATTTTGCATTTTGTTAGGAATTTTTTCAAACTCTTGGGATACCAACTTAACAAATGTATCAATGTTTGAATATAAATTCAAAGGAGGAAACTTCTTCGGGATGGGTGGAGCAAATTTACCTGGGGAAATTGTTTCAGGCTCATCTTGTAATTCTTCCAAGATAGCAATAGTTTCTAATTCCTTAGTGTTCCAAACTTCTGACTCATCAGTTTTGTCATGTTGTTTTTTCAAAACTAGCTTGCGGGCAAATAAATGGAGGTCTTTTATCGCTATGAAAGGGTCAAAAAGAAAAGTAGGTGAAAAGGACAATCCAGGCTTAATACTTCTACCTGCGAAGATGTCAGTTCAATTTCTGAAATGTTGATTACCTGTAGTTTAGAAGAAGTGGCCGAATCAAAACGTCTACCTTGTCTCCTTGGAGTATCATCTCTTCTACCTCCAAACCTATTTTTTCTTAGATTGTAGGAAGGTCTCAAATTGCTATCATCTTCTCTTGAAGATAAAGAAGAAAAAGAGGCAGACCTGGACATACTACGCTCATTCCTGGTTACTGATTGCCATCTGTAAACTGTACCGTTTTTAAAATCCTGCAAATCTCTCTGGAATTTCTTGGATTTAGTTTCCTTTATTTCCTTCTCCCAAGTCAATGATTGGGTATCAAGCTCTTTATTAAAAGCCTCCATTTCGACCACTGATAGATTTTGTTGTAGCTGCTGCCGCACGCCTTCAATGTCATGGTCGATTTTCTCAAGGCTTTTTTTATTGTTGCCTATTAAAAGTTCCATAAATGATTTGGAACACGTCGTACATGCCTCTTCCCATCTTGTTTTGAAAGTGCCATCTTCAACAGGGAAAGAAGGCATGATGCGTATGCGCAAGCCTCTGGGAATCAATCCCTTAGATAAATAACTTTCTAAGGATGCTTTAGTCCACCATATACGTGCTCTTCTCTTAAGAGAAGTCTTCATGGAATTTTTTAAAATTGTTTTTTGCCCACTTTCAGTGGAATCAATTTGCACAGTACCTCCATTAAACACAGAATCCAAGCATGAAAGCCAATCTTGGTCTTTGGCTTTAAGGTCCATAATGGCAAGAAAAAACTGTAAACTGAATACAGTCAAAGGTAAATATCAAACAAAGAATAAAAACCTTGCCTATATTAATAGCTACTTAGCAATAAATGAACATCAAAAAAAAGGAAAAAAAGCTATTATACTAAAATATAGTGATTGTCCTTTTCACCTACTTTTCTTTTTGACCCTTTCATAGCGATAAAAGACCTCCATTTATTTGCCCGCAAGCTAGTTTTGAAAAAACAACATGACAAAACTGATGAGTCAGAAGTTTGGAACGCTAAGGAATTAGAAACTATTGCTATCTTGGAAGAATTACAAGACGAGCCTGAAACAATTTCCCCAGGTAAATTTGCTCCACCCATCCCGAAGAAGTTTCCTCCTTTGAATTTATATTCAAACATTGATACATTTGTTAAGTTGGTATCCCAAGAGTTTGAAAAAATTCCTAACAAAATCAAAATGACAATCTTACCTTTCAACAGAGGAATGCCCTCAAAGAGTTAAAAAATCTGAAAGAAGTACTAATTAAACCTGCCGATAAAGGCGGAAATGTGGTGATTTGGCCACACAAAATGTACGAAAAGGAAGCATTCCGTCAGCTCAGGGATACCAACTGTTACAAAAAATTGACCTTCAACCTACGTTGAAATTCCAAAACCAGTTGCATATTCTCCTGAATGATGCTTTTGAGGAAGGTATCATCACCAAGGATCTCAGAGATCATTTGGTACCAACTTACCCAAGAATGCCTAGCATTTATTTTTTGCCCAAAGTACATAAGGACCCCAAAGTACCTCCGGGTCGTCCTATAGTTTCGGGCAACGGGAATCTATGTGAAGTCATCGGCAAATATTTAGATTTTTACCTCAAACCGATGGTGAGTGACCTTCCTTCCTATTTAAAAGATACAGGAGATGTACTGAAGAAAATTGATGGCATTCCGATTGAGGAAGACATTGGCTTGTGACAATGGATGTTGAATCCCTATACACTTCCATAGCACATTCAGATGGCATCCGAGCAGTTGAGACGTTCTTACGTCTTTCTGATCATCAAACGGCACTAGTCGATTTTTTACTGGCCCTATTAAAATTTGCCCTGGAACACAATTTTTTTACTTTTAAGAGCGGGATTTTTTTGCAACAACAAGGCACCGCTATGGGGGCCCCATTTGCATGTTCATATGCAAATTTATTTTTGGGCAAATGAGAGCAGGACATCTTTTTTGTCAACCCGGTGGCTTACATCAGGGGGTCCTGCTGTGGGCCCGTTACATAGATGACATCATCTTCATTTGGCAGGGCTCAGAGCAGGACCTCCTCCATTTTGTTGAAATTTTGAATAACAACTCTTTAAACATCAAGTTGTCCTGTAAATATAGCCAGCATGAAATAGAATTTTTGGATGTCCTTATCTCCAAGAATGCCAGGGGCATGTTGAGCACCAATGTGTTCCGTAAGGTAACTGCAGTGAATTCTCTTCTGCATGCTACATCCTCCCATCCCAAACCTTTAATCAATGGGATCCCAACCAGCCAGTTTCTCAGGATCAAGAGAATCTGCTCGGACGACAAGACGTTTCATGAACAAGCTGATCTCTTATCCAACAGATTCCTGGAACGTGGATATTCCAAGAGAAGTATCAACAAAGGGCTAAAAAGAGCCAAAAAAGCAAAAAGGACAGATTTGTTACAACCGTCCTCTAAACCCACCAGTGAATCCAAAGTAAGGTTCATTTCAACCTACAATCATAAATGGTCGGATATGAGGAACATTCTCCAGAAATATTGGCCGATACTTCAAGGAGATCCAATCCTGTCAAAGTACATCTTCGAATATCCCTCAATCACCTATAGGAGGTCACCCAACTTACGGGATCAACTTGTGCACAGTTGTTATTTTGGACCCCAGGCAAGTGAGATACTATCTCTCGGAAAACCTAAATGGGGTTTTCACCCCTGTGGCACTTGTACAGCTTGCCCCAACATGACAAAGGCTAACACTTTTTGGTCCAGTGACGGTAAGCATGAATTTACGATCACACAACGAATTACTTGTGACAGCATAGGTGTGGTGTATTATGCAGTATGCCCCTGTGCCAAAATTTATGTGGGGCTCACGTCTAGATCCTTAAAACTCAGAGTTAGGGAACACTTTCGGGACATCCTTAGCGCCAAAGATGTAGATGATTGTGCCACTTTAAAACCCATTCCAAGGCATTTTAAGGTCTGCCATAATTGTGATGCCTCTTCTCTTAAAGTCATGGGAATTGATAAAGTCCACATTGATCTACGCGGGGGTAACTGGAGAAAAACACTTGCACAATTGGAATCCCGTTGGATTCACAAAATTAAATCAGTACAGCCGCGTGGCCTCAATGAAGTACTTAGTTTTGCCCCTTTCTTGTAAAAATGTTGTATATATTATTTTTTAATGTTTCTTGTTTTTAATGGTGCATTTTTTAGTTTACAGTGTCTTTCTTGGGTCTTCGTTTTCCTGTTCGAGTTTCCTTCTTCGTTCAAACATTTTCAGCTAATGAGCTCCGTTATCCTCTACATGATCAAGTCACCTTCTTTATGACTGGACTTTTACTCCTGCTAATTGTGAAGATTGTTATTCAACAGAAGAAGTTTCTCCGTTGGCAACTTTATTCCATGGACTTGTACACATTGATATTCATTTTTTATTTTTCATTTTTTATTTTTCATTTTTTAGTTTTTATTCATTATTTATTTCTTGTCACTTATTTATTTATTTATTTATTCATTTTCTTCATGTGATGTTTACCTTATTAGGTTTTAGGGTTTGTTTAAAACAACACTTTGTTACTGCATTCACATTTGATACACTCACTCAAGTCAAAAAGTGGTATTATTTTATATATATATATATATATATATATATATATTTTTTTTTTTCACTTATTACCAATCTTGCCATCACACTTTTTATTTTCCCCTTCTTGATTTTTTACACAGACATAGTATCACTTTTGAGAGAAAGGGGGTTTTTCTGTCCCTTCCCAGTAATTGTTTATAGTTGAATCACTTTATTTCATATCACCTTGGTTTCTTTAGACATTGTGCACTCTTCCCTCCTTACTTTTTCCTTTCACTCCCCTCCTCTTTTGTTTGCCATTGAGTACATACATATGTTCACATTCCTTTAGCTAGGTCTTCTAGCTTCATGCGGTGTGCGCTCCCACTCACTCCCTCTGTTGTCGTCACCATGACAACGCGTCTAGAGTGACGCCCTTGTCCTCCCCACTGCCTTGACGCGTCAGGCTGGGAGGGAGCAGGGCATCATGTGACGCTGACTCAGGCTGACGTCACACTGGCCATGTGGACGGAAGCGCCGTACAAGTGCTGCCACCATTGAATCACAGACCCTATAAATACACACAGCGAGGAACATTACACCATGCACGCTCCCTAAGAAAAAGCTAACGCGAAACGCGCGTCGGGTGCTACGGCAGGCTGGTAGGTAACTCTTGGCATCTTAATTTACCATATTTTGATCCTTAGGCTTTGTTTTCCCTTTGCACAATTGCATTTCCCTAGTGGTATATATCTTTAGTGTTTACAGGGACACTTTGCTCAGTATGCCTTTGACTCATTAACATAATTGATGTTAACCCTTTGATCTTTGCATGTCTGCATTTCCTTAGCAGCACACATCCTCATTGCATGTGGGGCCACTTTGCTTAGTATGCCTCTGACTAATTTACATAGTAGATGTTAACCCTTTCCACACACAAGTGATTCAATTTTGAGAGGCTGTTTCAAGCCTGTATACTGTGTTATTTGAACTTGATTTTCATATGTAACATGCTGTGGTCCCTATGCCATATACACACTTTTTGATGTGTTGATCTCTTTTAATTAATTTTTTCTGTTTTTGGGTTAAATCATATACATTTCCAGTCTTTGCCCCTTTTTTTGCATTCAGTCTCCTCCATTTTTAAACCATTATGTGTCATTTATGTCTCAATAAAATTTGTATTTTTTTAGTATAATAGCTTTTTTTCCTTTTTTTTGAAGAATATAAAAAGTAGAAAAAGGGTACTGTATCACAAGCGTACAGCTGTATACAATCTAGAGGTAATTGCAAATCTCTGTATATTTTTCCGGAGTCAGACACAGGCGCTCACTGTTAGGGTCTGCGGAACGCACCAAATATATGATGTAGAGAGGTGCGTTCGGAGCCCGGGGTCCACCGTGCAGGTGGAGCCTGCTGCTAGTAAAATGGCGCAAGAAGCGAACTCTGTTATCCCGCAGAGTCGCCAAAATAAACGCCGTAACGCGCTGTGGCAATATGTGCGAACTCTGTTATTCCACAGAGCCGCTAGAAGGAGTGCCGCAGCGCTATATGGCGATGTGTGCGAACTCACTTAACACCACTGAGTCGCAAAATAAACACGCTAGGGCGCTGTCTAGCGTTGAAAGCGAACCCTGTTACGTCACAGAGCCGCTGAGACAAACTTCTGTGTCCTGTCAGGCACCCAGGTACACAGTTGACTGCTAAGCGAACATAGAACTGATCATGCGCTAATGTCCTCGCGGAGTCACCCGCAATCTATGGCGTCTGAATGCCAGACCCTGAACACGGCAATCAAACTCCTCACCGGTTATGCCAGTAATCTAGGGCATCTAGGACACCGACCCTGACCAGCTAGCATACCAAACTCCTCACCGATTAAGTTGGTATTCTAGGGGCTTATTTCAGCCGGGCCCTAACCACACACACGCATGACCACACTGGCGCAAAGCATATAACGATTGATATTAGCGCATGGCGGCCCAGCCATGCCACCCTTTTATAGTAACAGCTATAGGACCTGCCAGAAACAAGGACCAATGAAACTGTTCCAGAACACCAGTAGTCACAGGACCTTCCTGGCGGACCAATAGGAGCTTCTGCAGTACCTGAACATGTGACCCCTGATCTCCAATGAGAGATCTCACCCTGGGCATGCTCAGAAGGGGAAAACAAGGACTTTGTCCTAAAGACGTCTGCTCGCCACTAACCAGTACTGGCCACAATAGCAGAGCCTGGAGAGGCAGCAGTAACCCTCTGCACACTGTTAGACTGGGCGAGACGCTGGGACCGACGTCTAAGCTGAGCAGAGTCCACTGCGGCCGGAGACGGATGGGAGACCGCAGCAGGGATGGCTCGAGATTCCCCTTGTGCAGAAATGGGAACTCGACCTCTAACATTACCCCCCTCCTAGGGCCCCCCTTCTTTTGGCCTCGCTGCACTCAAAGGCAACGTTGAGCTGCGGAGCATGAACGTGCTCAGCAGGCTTCCAGGACCTATCCTCAGGCCCATAACCCCTCCAATCCACCAAATAAAACTTTTTGCCCCATACCACCTTACACCCTACGATGGCGTTCACCTCATGGTCGTCCGTAGACGAACCCGATGTCCCGGCAGATGACTCGGAAAACGGGACATGAGCACGGTTTCAGAAGGGATACGTGAAAGATGTCGGAGATACCCAGGCGTGGTGGAAGAGCCAAACAGTATGCCACAGGATTAACCTGTTCGAGGACTTTGAAAGGACCAGGTAGCGGGGTGCCAACTTAGTGGACTCAACTCGCAGCCTAATGTTACGGACGGAGAGCCACACCAAGTCCCCAGGGGCAAAAGTCGGAGCGGGACGCTGATGTGCGTCGGCGGAAGACCTCATCCTCTCCTTGGACAGCCTGAATGGCATCCTGGGTATGGTCCCAAATGTCCCGTGCCTCCACAGCCCAGTCTGCCACCCTGGAGTCGGCGGAAGACACGGGCATGGGCACCGGAACCCGTGGGTGCTGACCGTAGTTTAGGAGGAATGGAGTCTGTCCGGTGGAGTCAGCCACAGCATTGTTTAGTGCAAACTCAGCCCACGGTAGCAAAGATGCCCAGTCATCCTGCCTGGCTGAGACAAAATGTCATAGATAGGTGACCAAGGTCTGGTTGGCCCTCTCTACCAACCCATTTGTCTCAGGATGGTACGCTGAAGAGAGATTTAACTCAATACTGAGTAGACGACACAGCTCTCTCCAGAACCGAGACGCAATCTGGGGACCTCGATCACTGACAATTTTGTCCGGCATGCCATGTAGACGGAAGATGTGCCTAACGAACAACGCTGCCAGAGCCCGTGCAGAAGGTAACCGTGGTAGCGGCACCAGATGCACCATTTTGGAAAAATGGTCGGTGATGATCCAAATGATGGTGCAACCCCGAGACTTGGGCAAGCCCACCACAAAGTCCATCCCAACCATCTCCCAGGGCCTGTCTGCCACCGGCAAAGGGTAAAGTAACCCAGCTGGCCGTTGACGTGGAGACTTATTCTTGGCGCAGGAGACACACGCCTGAACATAGTCCCCAACGTCACGGACCATATGCGGCCACTAGTATGTCCTCGCCAGCAATTCAGATGTCCTCTTTGCCCCAAAGTGTCCATCCACCCTGGACGAATGTGCCCAAGAGAGTACCTCCGGTCGCAAATTGGTAGGCACAAAAGTCTTGCCCGGGGGCACAGACTCTAGCGAAACCGGGGCCACAGTTCTCAGGCTCTCTGTGGGGACAATAAGCCGAGGCTCCTCCTCCTCAGAGGACACCACAGAGCGAGAGAGAGCGTCGGCACAAATGTTCTTCTCTCCCGAGAGGAAATGGAGTGTGAAATGAAACCGGGAGAAGAACAAGGACCATCTGGCCTGTCGAGAATTAAGCGGCTGAGCTGTCTGAAGATATACCAGATTCTTGTGGTCGGTGAAGACTTGGAAGGGAAAGCGAGCCCCCTCCAACAGATGTCTCCACTCAGAGAAAGCCAACTTCATTGCTAGCAACTCCCTGTCCCCGATGGAATAATTCCTCTCCGCTGGTGTGAAGGTCTTTGAGAAGAAAAAGCAAGGATGCTTCCGACCTTGAGCATCCTTTTGAAAGAGGACTGCTCCAGCACCAACGGATGAGGCATCCACCTCCAATACGAATGGCTTATCAACATCAGGGCGGTGTAGAATGGGACCGCTAGCAAACTGATACTTAATTGAGATGAAAGCCTTGGAGACTTCCTCAGACCACAATTTGGGATTTGCTCACTTCTTGTTGAGGGCTACCAAGGGAGCTACCAAAGTTGAGAAATGGGGAATGAACTGGCGATAATAATTAATGAACCCCATAAAGCGCTGCACCGCTTTAAGGGAATGGGGTTCTTGCCAGTCCATTACAGCCTGTAGTTTGGCAGGATCCATAGCCAATCCCTGGGCGGAGATGATATAGCCCAGGAATGGTAAAGACTCCTGCTCAAACACACATTTCTCCAACTTTGCGTAAAGGGATTTTGCCCGCAGGAGGTCGAAGACTCTGCAGACATCTCTCCGGTGGGAGTCAATATCTGGAGAGAAGATGAGAATATCATCCAGATAGACTACGACCGAGGTGGAAAGCATGTCCCAGAAGATGTCATTAACAAAGTCTTGGATAACGGCTGGGGCATTACAAAGCCCGAACGGCATCACCAGATATTCATAGTGCCCATCCCTGGTATTAAAATCCGTCTTCCATTCGTCCCCCTCACGGATGCGAATCAGGTTATAAGCACCCCGCATGTCTAATTTAGTAAATACCCTTGCTCCCCAGAGCCTATCAAAAAGCTCAGAAATCAGGGGCAACGGGTAATTATTCTTAACGGTGATGGTGTTAAGACCCCTGTAATCTATGCAGGGACGTAATTCTCCGTTCTTCTTCTGCACGAAAAAGAACCCCGCCCCAGCAGGTGACACTGACTTCCTAATGAACCCTCTTGCCAGATTCTCCTGGATGTATTGGGACATAGCCTCCGTCTCCGGGAGAGAGAGAGGATATACCCTACCCCAAGGCGGTTCTGCTCCAGGCAAGAGGTCAATAGGACAGTCATAGGAGCGGTGAGGTGGAAGAGTCTCTGCAGCCTTTTTGGAGAACACGTCTACATAGGACCAATAACACTTGGGAAGGGAAGTGAGATCTGCGGGTATCTCTGTAGTAGTAACCTGAACACTCTCCCTCACACATCTACCTCTACAAGACTCACTCCAACCCCATATCTTCCCAGAGGACCACTCAATATGTGGGGAGTGAAGACGAAGCCAGGGTACTCCCAGCAGGACCTCATCTATACCCTCAGGAAGGACAAGGAAAGAGATAATCTCCTGATGGGAAGGAGACATAGCTAATGTGAGAGGGATTGTCTGATGTGTAATCTGTGAGGGCAGTATGGATCCATTCACCACTCGAACCGTCACCGGTTTGGCGAGCATCACCAGAGGTATTGTGTGGCGAAGAGCAAAAGCAGAGGACATAAAGTTCCCCTCTGCTCCAGAATCCACACAAAGCTCAACCGTCAGAGTGGATGGACCAAAAGAGATTGTCCCTTTAAAGGACAGCTTGGAGGCAAATGCTGCTGATTCTAGTGAACCTCCTCCCATGGTCACTAGACGCGATCGTGTTCCCGATCGCTAGGGACATCTATTGGCATAATGTCCTAACTGCTGACAATTGTTACAAAGCACGGAGACTCGAACGGGCCGAGAATCAGGTCCCGCTCGAACAACCTCCATGACCTCCGGGGAGTCGGACGCCTGAATGGAGATTCTAGAGGTTTGGCAAAGGTGGGAGCTAGCCGAAATCTCCGTCTACACTGGGCCCGCTCCAACCTCCGCTCGTGAAAGCGAAGGTCGATGCGGGTAGATATGGAGATAAGCTTCTCCAGTAATGGGTATGCCACACTAAACAGCGTCGCTAACGAGATCGCTAAAAAACGTCACTATTTAGCGATCTCGTTAGTGACGTTGTTGTGTGTGGCATGTAGTAGCGATGTGGCCCCTGCTGTGATCCTGCTGTGATCTCGTTCATCGTTCTCATCGATCCGGACCCTATTTTTATCGTTGGCGTCCCGCTGGTGAGCATATATCGCTGAGTGTGGCAC
>JARQOD010004997.1:36341-50913 GCA_033576555.1 Oophaga sylvatica
GGGGCCGTGTGGTCTCTGGTTCTCATTGTTTCTGTTCATTTGCTTGTTCCTGTTGTTTCGTGCTGCTGGGTAGCGGTGTGTTCACCCCCAGAGATTGTTAAGTGGGGGCGAGATCGTGTGGGCTCAGCATTTTTTGAATCAGAATTTTTCCTTGGGTTTTGCGGGTTGCAACAGTATTCTTCCTGCCGGTCCTGTCTAGATATTTTTTGGCCCCAGCGTTTGCTTTACTCTATTTTTACCGCGTTTGTATTTATCTTGCTGCCGCCTTATATGTGTGGGGGCTGCCTATTCCTTTGGGGCTTTTACTCCGGGCAGTTAGCTTTCCTCTTTCTATTTCGGTATGCTAATCTCTCCGGCTTTTGCCGAGGCATCTAGGTCACCGTGGGTAGTCCCACTGCTGTTCTAGTTGTGGGTTTTGTTTAGGGGTCTGCAACCTTTTAGTTCCCAACCTCTCTGATGTTCGGCTGCCCTGGTGTTTTTTGCCCTGTCCTCCTCAGCTCCAAATCAAAACACTGGGCTTCCAGTCATAGGGGTGACATTAGTTGCCGAGTCAGGTTGCAGACCCAATTAACATGGACCTTCTCGCCTGGTAATATCAGCTCTTGGCTGTCTGATTTCCTTTACTGGTTTTATAAAATAGGGGAGGGGAACCATGTCATTTTTTTTTATTTATTTATTAGGTTAAACAAGGTAAAAATCCAACAATAAATTCCACCTGAAAGGCACTAAAGCATTTTGGGGGATTGTAAAAATTTATATCTGCAGGATATTGATCAATTTATTATCTATCTATTAAATATTTATCTTTCTATCTCTACCCCTAATCGTTTTAAAATATTGCTTTATTAGTTCTGTAAACTAGCTTTACGTTAAAATAGAGTATTAAAGTTGTTAAAGATGTTAAAAATATGGTTGCATCGGTGAAAGTGACAGAAAATCATCACCTCTACGGGGTGGAATGGGACCGATTATTTTACACAATTGTTAGCGATCGCTACACGTGTATTCGTCAGATTCTCGGCAGTGAGACCGGTGGTCATATGACCGCGGTATGTGACAACATACTTTGGCCACTTCCAACTGACTGTGTGGCCCAACTCAATTTATTTGTATGAACAACGCCACTCTGTCTAGTTGGAATGGGCTGGGATTTTGTTATTGCTTTATAGTAGTCATGATCGCCCATTTCGCCACCGCATTGAAGAGTCCTTTGACTGCAGCCTGAGGATTCCAAGTAGTAATCACTAGATAAACTCCAGCTTTTGTGCAAACCTGTTAAACTTAAAAGATTCTCTTTAACTGTTAAGGGGTATAAGTGTGCCATCTGTATGTAACATTCGTGGATAAAAGATATTCTATTCGGGCCGATGAGGGCAGCTCCCAAAAAGAATGCTCGCTACTTTAGTCTCAATATAGTAGCAATGCAAGAAATTCAGAACTACCGGTACTTTGAAAATCCCTAGAAAAGTTGCCAGTTTGGAAGTACTTTCACGTGTCAGAAATCCAAAAAATTATAAGTCTTCAAAAATCTATACTTGAACATCAGAAATACGGGGATCAACCCTGCATTTTTTTAAGCATAATGAAAAATAGTATTATTTAAAAAAAAAAGAAGTCATTATTTTAAAAACTTTTACCTTTTTGCTTTGCGGGGTCTCTTGTGAATGGGCCCTTAACCTCTTAAGGACGCAGCCAATGTGCATTGTTATGTTTGATAATCCCCCTTCTTGCAAGAGCCATAACTGTTAATTTTTCCTTCATTGCCATTTTTAGGCTTGTTTTTGGCAGAACACAATGTGTTTTGAATGAAACACTTTTTTTTATCACAAATTTATGAAAATGGGAACATAAACAAGGGGATAAGTTAGGAGAAAGCAATTCTACTGCACTATTGTTTTTTTGAGTTTTGTGTTTACAAACCTTCAAACATGCAGTAAAAATTATCTGGAGCTTGATTCTTCAGGTCAGTAAAATTTATGTTGATAGCAAAAATATATTGGCCTTTTTTTTTTGTTGAGAATTTTTTTCTAAGATTCAGACGTTTCATTTTTCTGTCAATATAGCTGTATTGCTAGAACAGACTATTATTAACAAGGCAATCCCACGATACAATTTTTAAAGTTTTGGATTTGGAAAAGGGGAGTTTTTTCAGTTGTTTTTTTTTAATTTTTTTAAATATTTTTTAAAAATGTTTTAAAATTTGATTTCGAACTTGGGCATGTCTTGCATTGCATGCTGCCTTACTTTAACTTTAAAAAGTGTAACCTCATACATTAATTAACTGAGAATTTTAAAAAGGGGTAGATCCTCCAAAAAATTATTTTTTTTTTTAAAATTTCCCTGCTCTAGTAAGGAAAAATCATGTCAGATTAGGAGGATGATTTACATTTACCGCATCTTTTTTATGGAGATGTCACTTGGTCCAAATGGTCAGTTCAAAGGTCTTTTCCTTACACACCTTGCACTATTGCTGAATCACTCGGATGTTTTTCCCTACTTAATAAGGCATTTACACACTTTTTTTGACAGGAAAAAAGGGATTGAATAACATTGGAAAAACTTATATAATGCATACCAAAAGAGGATTTCATTTTCCAAATTTAGTTAAATGTTCCGCTCTTTGCAGAACACCATAGTCAAAAGAGGAGCGGAGAGTTTGTGGATTCCCTTTTTTATTTGTAGAGATATGCCTTGTGGGTGCACCCCGAGATCCTGCGGAGTGGGGAGGGTGGTGGGCCATGGTCTGGCAGAAAAAGGGCTCTTGTCAGCAAGTGATCTTAGGGGTGTGAAGGAGAAGATGTTTGGTTTTACCAGAGGAGGTTCTCACTTCCAGATAGTTTGAGTGCTAGATCACACACATATGATATGGTGGGACGACATCCACCAGAGTATCATTTACTCTTATATAATGGTTTGAAAAACACTTCCATAAAGTAATCCCCAAAACAAAGACATTCAGAACAGATAATGGACAATAGTAACAGCATTAAAAATGCATAATTACTGAAACATGGTGGAAACTTACGTTAAATTGATCAGCCACCTTGTATGATTTTTATAGTGGCCATTTGTAACTTCCCCAAATTTAGATTAAACAATGCCCCAAGTGCCAAACTCCCCTCACCAACTTTTGGCATGGAATATGGAAATGTCCTCAAAAATGGGAACCCGGTACTGTGGGTAGGTCTCAAGTTATTACTGCCAGGTGTGTTTGGAACCAGGGAAAAGGTAACTGACAACCCAGCTTCAAAATGGTCCTTGATAGTTAAAGTCCATAATTTTTTGGGACATTTTCTATTGTACAATGCACAGAAAAAACAATGCTTTCAAATGTTGCAAAAGTTTTTTAAATTTGTATGCATAGATTCTAATTATTTTAGTTGACATTTTACATGTTCTAAATAGAGCTAATGTTGGTATTGAATATACTTTGCACTTTTCTTTGTTTTCAGCTGTATAAAGTTTCACTTTACTGTAATTTGTCACGGCTGTTGTGTGCACAGCCATGCATATTAGAGGCAATGTAGAACGGGTTCCTCAGGTATGCTTCTCAGGAGATGCAGTTCATCTTTCATAGCAGTGTGTAATTGCATCTGTTGGCTTTGGAAACAGGTACACATTGAATGCTGGCACTTAGTGACAGGGTAAGAGGTTCATCTGTAACACTTACTGTATATCCAGTGACTGGTCACTGTTATAGAGCTATCTCACAAGCTCACTTGGTAACATGCATGAGAGCACTTAGCCTAGAAATAACATCTTGTGTTGATTGTATCTCACTGTATCATGAACAATATAAACTTTTCACCTCAATGGTTTGTTTTAGTGATTTAACTAAACTTGTTTCCACCCAACGTTTCCAAACAACTTTACGTGATGATCCATCATTGCGCTTGTATATGGGAATAGAGTTAGGAACAAAAATCAATACTTGAAAAATGCTAGATTGTATAGTCATGTGAAAAAAGTACTTTCTGTTTAAAATCTATATTTTTCATATCAAGGCCTTACTAACTTGAATAAACAAATATCCTCTTTTAAAAACATACAAAACATTTTGTTATTATTATATATATCTTACATATGTATTATAAATGATTACACGTTAATTATAATTGCCAAAATCAAATATTGTATGCATTAAAATATAAATGATCAATAATCGTACCTTCCCCTACGTCCACAGCAGCACAATATGGGGTTACCATGCTCCTGTGCGCTAACGAGACAAGGTGGAATATTTATTGATTTTAAGTATCCCACACCCTCATCTCCCCCAGGATAAAGGGGGAAGCATCCCAGAAGCCAGTAGTTTTTTACTTTGTCCCCGTGCTAGCGGAACATTTTTTTGTTTTCCTCCTCCCCACCCCCTTGCCTGCTTATCCAGGTTTTTAGTCTGCTCTATGTGTGCTGCTGCCACGCTGGCGCCATTGCTGAGTGTGCTCTTCCAGGTGAAGTATCTACTTCCTGTCAGCACTTTCTGTCCACCATTTTCTTGATGGATCCACAGTGTCTTCCTGTCTCCTCTATGGGTGCCACCATGTTGTTGGTGTTTGTTGCTGTGATTTCCAGACTTCATCACAGGGGGTGGAGAAGTTCCTCCCTTTCCTTTGTAAGTAGAGTTGAGCGAAACAGGTTGGTCAGGTTAAAAAAGTCACCGACTTTTGCCAAAGTCGGGTTTCGCCGAGCGAAACCCAACCATAGCGTGGAATCGGCCATGCGGTTGTCGACCCAAGCGCCAAAGTCGGTTTTCCCATAATGCTTGCAGGTGCCTTTTTTCAGCCAATGAGCAAGGACATACACTGTGGGCAACGAGATGACATGGGCAGCTGCAACCACCATCTTAGAGAAGGGCATTGCAGTGATTGGCTTACTTTGGGGGTGTCATAGTGTCTATAAAAGCCCTCACCGCCGACCACCATTTTACTTCTGCCAATCTTAACAGTAGGGAGAGGTTGCTGACGCTGTTTATCAATAGGGAGAGAGTTAGGGCTGGAAACAGAAGTCTTATGTGCTTGTGCTAATAACAATTGTGCTGTACAGTTAGTGTGCAGTGACAGGGAGGATTTTCTTGTGTGCAGCAGCGCTGGTTATTAGGCTGCCTGCCAGTGACAGGGGAGGATTTTCTTGTGTGCAGCAGCGCTGGTTAATAGGCTGCCTGCTAGCTGTATGCAGTGTGTACACTGCAGTGGAGACTGCTTTTTTACACAGCACTAACTTTTTTATTCTTTTTTTCTGCACAGTTACCGTGTGTTCATTTTTTTCCCACACTGTATAGAGCTGTACGCTCCTCACACACTACCGTGTACCGGCTGGTATCAAGGACAAATACATGCTGACTATCTGTGTATGACTCTGGAAATATATACAGAGATTTACAATTACCCCTACACTGTATACACCTAGTATCTTCTGATACATTACTCTTTTTCTGCTTTTTATATTCTTGTCTAATACATACTGAGCCTGTGAGCGTCTGTGTCTGACTCCAGAAATACATATGGAGATTTACAATTACCCCTAGGCTGTATAACAGCTGTACGCTTGTGATACAGTACCCTTTTTCTGCTTATTAATTCTGGCCTAATCCATACTGAGCCTGTGAGCGTCTGACTCCGGAAATATATACGGAGATTTACAATTACGCCTAGACTGTATACAGCTGTACGCTTGTGATACAGTACCCTTTTTCTGCTTTTTATATTCTGGTCTAGTCCATACTGAGCCTGTGAGTGTCTGTGTCTGACTCCGGAAATATATACAGAGATTTACAATTACCCCTAGACTGTATACAGCTGTACGCTTGTGATACAGTACCCTTTTTCTTTCTTTTTATATTCTGGTCTAATCCATACTGAGCCTTTGATGCATCTGTGTCTGACTCCGCAAATATATACGGAGATTTACAATTACCCCTAGACTGTATACAGCTTTACGCTTGTGATACAGTACCCTTTTTCTGCTTTTTATTCTTGTCTAATACATACTGAGCCTGTGAGAGTTAGAGGTCGAGTTCCCACTTCTGCACAAGGGAATCTCGAGCCATCCCTGCTGCGGTCTCCCATCCGTCTCTGGCCGCAGTGGACTCTGCTCAGCTTAGTCGTCGGTACCAGCGTCTCGCCCAGTCTAACAGTGTGCAGAGGGTTACTGCTGCCTCTCCAGACTCTGCTATTGTGGCCAGTACTGGTTAGCGGCGAGCAGGCGTCTTTAGGACAAAGTCCTTGTTTTCCCCCTTTTTGAGCATGCCCAGGTGAGATCTCTCATTGGAGATCAGGGGTCACATGTTCAGGTACTGCAGCAGCTCCTATTTGTCCGCCAGGAAGGTCCTGTGACTACTGGTGTTCTGGAACAGTTTCATTGGTCCTTGTTTCTGCAGGTCCTGTAGCTGTTAGTAAAAAAGGGTGGCATGGCTGGGCCGCCATGCGCTAATATCAACCGTTATGCTTTGCGCCAGCGTGGTCATGCGTGTGTGTGTTAGGGCCTGGCTGAAATAAGCCCTAGAATACCGACTTAATGGGTGAGGATGTTTGGTATGCTAGCTGGTCAGGGTCGGTGTCCTAGATGCCCTAGATTCTCGGCATAACCGGTGAGGAGTTTGATTGCCGAAATTCAGGTCTGGCGTTCAACGCCATAGATTGAGGGTGACTCCCGCCGAGGACATTAGCGCATGATCACATTCTATGTTCGCTTAGCAGTCAACTGTGTACCTGGGTGCCTGACAGGACACAGAAGTTTGTCTCAGCGGCTCTGTGACGTAACAGGGTTCGCTTTCAACGCTAAAACAGCGCCCTAGCGTGTTTATTTTGCGACTCAGTGGTGTTAAGTGAGTTCGCACACATCGCCATATAGCGCTGCGGCACTCCTTCTAGCGGCTCTGTGGAATAACAGAGTTCGCACATATTGCCACAGCGCGTTACGGTATTTATTTTGGCGACTCTGCGGGATAACAAGTTTGCTTCTTGCACCATTTTCTAGCAGCAGGCTCCGCCTGCACGGTGGACCCCGGGCTGCGAACGCACCTCTCTACATCATATATTTGGTGTGTTCCGCAGACCCTAACATAATATTAGCGCCAGGGTCTGGCTAGTAAAATGGCGGACGACCAGCGTCTATGGCAGTTCATCCAGCAGCTGGAGGTAGGTTGGCGGCTCTTGAGCGCACAACCTCAGCTGTGGATGTGACCACAGTCGCTGTTCAGGCTGCTAGCACGGCGGCAGCCAGTTTGTCCTCCAACACCTCTGCTCCGACCTTGTCCCATCTCCCGCTTCCAGACAAGTTTTCTGGTGACAGCAAACATTGTCAGGGATTCGTGAGTCAGTGCTCTATACAGCTCGAGCTTCTGGCTGCACGTTTTCCTACAGAGCGGGCACAAGTGGGTTTCATAGTGTCACTACTGCCGGGCAAGCTTTGGAATTGACAACGTTGCTGTGGGAGCGTGACGATCGCGTGGTGCGGAGTGCTCCTCGGTTTTGGAGGCTCTTAAAAAGGTCTTTTTAGGCCCACAGGTCACCCACGATTCGGCGCTCCAACTGCTGGCAATGTCACAGGGTTCGAGCTTGGTCAGTCAGTTTTCAGTTCAATTTCGAAACCCTGGCCTCCGAGTTAGAGTGGCCGGATAAGGTCCTTATACCGGTATACTGGAGAGGTCTGGCTGACCATGTAAAGGACGCCTTGGCCACCAGCAGGGCCGGCGTCAGAACCCGGCACACCCGGGCAAGTGCCGGGCCCTGAGCCGGCGGGGGGCCCACTCGCCCTTGGGCACGTCGGCGCCCAGAGGCGTATCTAGGGGGGCGCAGTCGGACCGCCTAATGCGGCGGTCCGCAGTGTCTCCTCTGGCAGCTGTATTCTGCCGCCCTCTGGACTGGGAATCGGCTGTTCTCAGTGCCGGCTGTCAAGCTGACAGCCGGCACAAAGAAGCTGCAGCACGCCGGCTCCCAGAGTCCAGTGAACAAGTGTGCTTGCGTCTTTGAGACGCGAGTACAACTGAAGCCGACGTCAGCAGCATGATCATGTCATGTGATCACGCTGCTGAAGTCACTTTCCGGCAGGCAGAAGAGAGCAGAAGATCTGATGTAAGTGCTCCTGCCTCGTGTGTCTGTGCAGCTGCAGATTCAGCGTAGAAGGGGGATGATTTATTCTTTGCTTGTGTGTGGGTGGAATTCCTTCTTTGTGGAGGGGATCTATTCTGTGTGGGGGGGATTACTCAGTGTGGAGGGGGGATTATTCAGTGTGGAGGGGGTATTTATTATTTGTGTGTGGAGGGGGGATTATTCAGTGTGGAGGGGGTATTTATTATTTGTGTGGAGGGGGGATTATTCAGTGTGGAGGGGTATTTATTATTTGTGTGGAGGGGGGATTATTCAGTGTGGAGGGGGTATTTATTTTTTGTGTGGGGGGGGATTATTCAGTGTGGAGGGGTATTTATTATTTGTGTGAGGGGGGGATTATTCTGTGTGTTGGGGGATTATTCAGTGTGGAGGGGGGTATTTATTATTTGTGTGGAGGGGGATTATCAGTGTGGAGGGGGTATTTATTATTTGTGTGGAGGGGGGGATTATTCTGTGTGTTGGGAGATTATTCAGTGTAAGGGGGATTTATTATTTGTGTGGAGGGGGGATTATTCAGTGTGGAGGGGGTATTTGTGTAAAGGGGGGATTATTTTGTGTGTTGGGGATTATTCAGTGTGAGGGGGATTTATTATTAGTGTGAAGGGGAGATTATTCAGTGTGAAGGGGGGATTAGGGTTAGGGGGGTGTGTGTGGAGGGGGCGCAAAACTGAGTTCTTGCCTGGGTGCCAGAAAACCTAGATACACCTCTGCTGGCGCCCGTTAGTGGAGGAGAGCGGTGTTAGCGCCGCCACTGGGCCCCCCCACTTGCCCAGGGCCCCGGCACCCGGCACAATACTTACCTCTCCCCGTGCCTCCGCAGCTCCGGTGTCTTCTGCAGCTCTGCACTGTGATGTCTCAGGTCAGAGGGTGCGATGACGTCTTTCCACAGCGCCCTTTCCTGAGCCGTAACAGTGCAGAGCGCAGCACAGTGCAGAAGAGAGCTCCATATTTTGTATGGAGCATTATATGGGGACCAGTATCCTGTATGGAGCAATTTATGTGGTCCAGTATTCTGTATGGAGCATTATTTGGGGTCCAATATTCTTTATGGAGCATTATATTTGGCCCATAATATTGTTATGGAGGACTATACTGTCCGGTCTGTACTGTGTGTTGTGAGGATTCGGCAGTTTCTGAGCTATTGTAGAATTTACAATAGATATCACTCGTGTAATTATAATAAGAAGTGAAATCTTTGGTCTTGTACTATACCCATATTTCTCTGCAGTATCGGAGCATCATGAATCGTGGTCTGCGTTAAATGGGCCCACTGAGACTCTTTCGCCCGGGGCCCATAAAAACCTGGAGCCGGCCCTGGCCACCAGGGAGATTCCTGCCTTATGGTACTGCCACACTAAACTATCCCGCTAGCGATCACGATAACGACGCATACTAATGCGATCGCTAGCGGGATAGTTTCAATATCGCTAGTAGCTGCCTAATTTAGCGATGTCGTTAAGGACGCTAACGCGGTTAGCGATCTCCTTACCGACACCGCACATCGCTCACATACCCACATCCAACGTCAACAGATCCTCCTTGCAGTCAGCCACAGATCACATGCACCGTGGCAGACAGCAGTGACGCGGCTATAACGGGCGCGCCGCTCCGTGCTGTGGTCTGCTGTGCTGGGAGGGTTCCAGTGCTGTCCCCCTGCTCCGGGCCTGGCGCTCCTGTGGGGGGGATGGGTGGTTGGTCTCCTCCTCTTCCCGGCTCGCAGCGCCTGTCTGAGGGAGATGCACGGCTGACACCCAGCGCTCCCAGGAGCAGACGGCCTCCGTGCTACCAGGCTGATTCTTGGATTAAAAAGGTGCCACACTCAGCGATATATGCTCACCAGCGGGACGCCAACGATAAAAATAGGGTCCGGATCGATGAGAACGATGAACGAGATCACAGCAGGATCACAGCAGGGGCCACATCGCTACTACATGCCACACACAACAACGTCACTAACGAGATCGCTAAATAGTGACGTTTTTTTAAGCGATCTCGTTAGCGACGCTTTAGTGTGGCATACCCATTACTGGAGAAGCTTATCTCCATATCTACCCGCATCGACCTTCGCTTTCACGACGGAGGTTGGAGCGGGCCCAGTGTAGACGGAGATTTCGGCTAGCTCCCACCTTTGCCAAACCTCTAGAATCTCCATTCAGGCGTCCGACTCCCGGAGGTCATGGAGGTTGTTCGAGCGGGACCTGATTCTCGCCCGTTCGAGTCTCCGTGCTTTGTAACAATTGTCAGCAGTTAGGACATTATGCCAATAGATGTCCCAGCGATCGGGAACACGATCGCGTCTAGTGACCATGGGAGGAGGTTCACTAGAATCAGCAGCATTTGCCTCCAAGCTGTCCTTTAAAGGACAATCTCTTTTGGTCCATCCACTTGACGGTTTGAGCTTTGTGTGGATTCTGGAGCAGAGGGGAACTTTATGTCCTCTGCTTTTGCTCTTCGCCACACAATACCTCTGTGATGCTCGCCAAACCGGTGACGGTTCGAGTGGTGAATGGATCCATACTGCCCTCACAGATTACACATCAGACAATCCCTCTCACATTAGCTATGTCTCCTTCCCATCAGGAGATTATCTCTTTCCTTGTCCTTCCTGAGGGTATAGATGAGTCCTGCTGGGAGTACCCTGGCTTCGTCTTCACTCCCCACATATTGAGTGGTCCTCTGGGAAGATATGGGGTTGGAGTGAGTCTTGTAGAGGTAGATGTGTGGGGAGAGTGTTCAGGTTACTACTACAGAGATACCCGCAGATCTCACTCCCTTCCCAAGTGTTATTGGTCCTATGTAGACGTGTTCTCCAAAAAGGCTGCAGAGACTCTTCCACCTCACCGCTCCTATGACTGTCCTATTGACCTCTTGCCTGGAGCAGAACCGCCTTGGGGTAGGGTATATCCTCTCTCTCTCCCGGAGACGGAGGCTATGTCCCAATACATCCAGGAGAATCTGGCAAGAGGGTTTATTAGGAAGCAGTGTCACCTGCTGGGGCGGGGTTCTTTTTTCGTGGGAGAAGAAGAACGGAGAATTACGTCCCTGCATAGATTACAGGGGTCTTAACACCATCACCGTTAAGAATAATACCTGTTGCCCCCGATTTCTGAGCTTTTTGATAGGCTCTGGGGAGCAAGGGTATTTACTAAATTAG
The DNA here is from genome assembly GCA_033576555.1 of Oophaga sylvatica. Taxonomy (NCBI): domain Eukaryota; kingdom Metazoa; phylum Chordata; class Amphibia; order Anura; family Dendrobatidae; genus Oophaga; species Oophaga sylvatica. Next base: position 47,604 of record JARQOD010004997.1, read on the forward strand.
ACATGCGGGGGCTTATAACCTGATTCGCATCCGTGAGGGGGACGAATGGAAGACGGATTTTAATACCAGGGATGGGCACTATGAATATCTGGTGATGCCCTTCGGGCTCTGTAATGCCCCACCTTATTCCAAGACTTTGTTAATGACATCTTCCGGGACATGCTTTCCACCTCGGTCGTAGTCTATCTGGTGATATTCTCATCTTCTCTCCAGATATTGACTCCCACCGGAGAGATGTCTGCAGAGTCTTCGACCTCCTGCGGGCAAAATCCCTTTACGCAAAGTTGGAGAAATGTGTGTTTGAGCAGGAGTCTTTTACCATTCCTGGGCTATATCATCTCCGCCCAGGGATTGGCTATGGATCCTGCCAAACTACAGGCTGTAATGGACTGGCAAGAACCCCATTCCCTTAAAGCGGTGCAGCGCTTTATGGGGTTCATTAATTATTATCGCCAGTTCATTCCCCATTTCTCAACTTTGGTAGCTCCCTTGGTAGCCCTCAACAAGAAGTGAGCAAATCCCAAATTGTGGTCTGAGGAAGTCTCCAAGGCTTTCATCTCAATTAAGTATCAGTCTGCTAGCGGTCCCATTCTACACGCCCTGATGTTGATAAGCCATTCGTATTGGAGGTGGATGCCTCATCCGTTGGTGCGGAGCAGTCCTCTTTCAAAAGGATGCTCAAGTCGGAAGCATCCTTGCTTTTTCTTCTCAAGACCTTCACACCAGCGGAGAGAGGATTATTTCCATCGGGGACAGGGAGTTGCTAGCAATGAAGTTGGCTTTCTCCGGTGGAGACATTGTTGGAGGGGGCTCGCTTTCCCTTCCAAGTCTTCACCTACCACCAAGAATCTGGTATATCTTCAGACAGCTCAGCCGCTTAATTCTCGACAGGCCAGTTGGTCCTTGTTCTTTCTGGTTTCATTTCACACTCCATTTCCTCTGGGAGAGAAGAACATTTGTGCCGACGCTCTCTCCGCTCTGTGGTGTCCTCTGAGGAGGAGGCCTCGGCTTATTGTCCCCACAGAGAGCCTGAGAACTGTGGCCCCCGGTTTCGCTAGAGTCGTGCCCCCGGGCAAGACTTTTGTGCCTACCAATTTGCGACCGGAGGTAACTCTCTTGGGCACATTCGTCCAGGGGGTGGACACTTTGGGGCAAAGGGGACATCTGAATTGCTGGCGAGGACATACTAGTGGCCGCATATGGTCCTGACGTTGGGGACTATGTTCAGGCGTTGTGTCTCCTGCGCCAAGAATAAGTCTCCACGTCAACGGCCAGTGGGTTACTTTACCCTTTGCCGGTGGCAGACAGGCCCTGGGAGATGGTGGGATGGACTTTGTTGGTGGTTTGCCCAAGTCTCGGGGTTGCACCATCATTTGGATCTCACCGACCATTTTTCCAAAATGGTGCATCTGGTGCCGCTACCACGGTTACCTTCTGCAGGGCTCTGGCAGCGTTGTTCGTTAGGCACATCTTCCGTCTACATGGCATGCCGGACAAAATTGTCAGTGATCGAGGTCCCCAGATTGCGTCTCGGTTCTGGAGAGAGCTGTGTCGTCTACTCAGTATTGAGTTAAATCTCTCTTCAGCGTACCATCCTGAGACGAATGGGTTGGTAGAGAGGGCCAACCAGACCTTGGTCACTATCTATGACTTTGTCTCAGCCAGCAGGATGACTGGGCATCTTGCTACCGTGGCTGAGTTTGCACTAAACAATGCTGTGGCTGACTCCACCGGACAGACTCCATTCTCCTAAACTACGGTCAGCACCCACGGGTTCCGGTGCCTTGCCCGTGTCTCCGCCGACTCCAGGGTGGCAGACTGGGCGTGGAGGCACGGGACATTTTGGGACCATACCCAGGATGCCATTCAGGTGTCCAAGGAGAGGATGAGGTCTTCCGCCGACGCACATCAGCGTCCCGCTCCGACTTTTGCCCTGGGGACTTGGTGTGGCTCTCCGTCCGTAACATTAGGCTGCGAGTTGAGTCCCTAAGTTGGCACCCCGCTACCTGGTCCTTTCAAAGTCCTCGAACAGGTTAATCCTGTGGCATACTGTTTGGCTCTTCCACCACGCCTGGGTATCTCCGACATCTTTCACGTATCCCTTCTGAAACCGTGCTCATGTCCCAGTTTTCCGAGTCATCTGCCGGGACATCGGGTTCGTCTACGGACGACCATGAGGTGAACGCCATCGTAGGGTGTAAGGTGGTATGGGGCAAAAAGTTTTATTTGGTGATTGGAGGGGTTATGGGCCTGAGGATAGGTCCTGGAAGCCTGCTGAGCACGTTCATGCTCCGCAGCTCAACGTTGCCTTTGAGTGCAGCGAGGCCAAAAGAAGGGGGGCCCTAGGAGGGGGGTAATGTTAGAGGTCGAGTTCCCATTTCTGCACAAGGGGAATCTCGAGCCATCCCTGCTGCGGTCTCCCATCCGTCTCCGGCCGCAGTGGACTCTGCTCAGCTTAGACGTCGGTCCCAGCGTCTCGCCCAGTCTAACAGTGTGCAGGGTTACGCTGCCTCTCCAGGCTCTGCTATTGTGGCCGTACTGGTTAGTGGCGAGCAGACGTCTTTTAGGACAAAGTCCTTGTTTTCCCCCTTCTGAGCATGCCCAGGGTGAGATCTCTCATTGGAGATCGGGGTCACATGTTCAGGTACTGCAGAAGCTCCTATTGGTCCGCCAGGAAGGTCCTGTGACTACTGGTGTTCTGGACAGTTTCATTGGTCCTTGTTTCTGGCAGGTCCTATAGCTGTTACTATAAAAGGGTGGCATGTGGGCCGCCATGCGCTAATATCAATCGTTATATGCTGTTGCGCCTGTGTGGTCATGCATGTGTGTGGTTAGGGCCCGGCTGAAATAAGCCCCTAGAATACCAATTAATCGGTGAGGAGTTTGGTATGCTAGCTGGTCAGGGTCGGTGTCCTAGATGCCCTAGATTACTGGCATAACCGGTGAGGAGTTTGATTGCCGTGTTCAGGTCTGGCATTCAGACGCCATAGATGCGGGGTGACTCCTGCGAGGACATTAGCGCATGATCAGTTCTATGTCGCTTAGCAGTCAACTGTGTACCTGGGTGCCTGACAGGCACAGAAGTTTGTCTCAGCGGCTCTGTGACGTAACAGGGTTCGCTTCAACGCTTGACAGCGCCCTAGCGTGTTTTTTTGCGATCAGTGGTGTTAAGTGAGTTGCACACATCGCCATATAGCGCGCCTCCTTTAGGGTCTGTGGAAAACAGAGTTCGCACTATTGCCCAGCGGTCGGCGTTTATTTTTGGGACCGCGGGTAACGGTTCGCTTCTTGCGCCTTTTACTGCGCAGGC
>JARQOD010004998.1:0-50907 GCA_033576555.1 Oophaga sylvatica
GCAGACAATGGGTAAATACGCCCACGGGGAGGCGTAGTACCAGGTAACAGGTCGATAGGACAATCGTATGGTCTGTGAGGAGGTAATGTTTCTGCCTCTTTTTATTAAAGACATCAGTAAATGACCAATAGGGAATCGGAAGTCCAGGTAGATTAGTTGGGGTAGGAGAAGGACAGACGGGATGAACTGGAACCAAACACGTCTTATGACAATCCTGTCCCCAGCGAAGGACCTCTCCGGTCTGCCAGTCGAGCATGGGTGCATGTCTCTGGAGCCAAGGTAGACCTAGTAAGAGTGCGTGAGAGAGTCCAGGCAGAACATGAAAAGAGATGCTCTCAGAATGCAGCATTCCCACTTGTAGAGTTATGGATTCGGTGATGAGTTGGATGGGGCATGATAAGAGACCCCCATCCACAGCCGCGACCGATAAGGGTACCGCCAGGGTTTGGTGGAATGTGATATTTTTCTACCAGGGACTGTGAAATAAGATTCCCAGCTGCTCCAGAATCAAGTTGGGCAAGTTCGAAATAACGATTCTCCCCGCAGAGAATGGAGACTGACAGCAGCAGAGATGGAGAGGCTTTCTCCGTGTCTAGGTCGACCTCTCTGAGCGAACCTAGACAGAGGCGTTTCCCGACCTCTCCGGACAGGTACGAATCCGGTGCTCCTTACTGCCACAGTAGAAGCAACTCCCTTCAGCACGACGTAAGTCCTGACGGGTTTTGACCATCTTGGTCTGGTCGACCTGCATAGGCTCAGGAGAGTGTAATTGGGGAGAAACAGAGGGAGTGATGGGTTTCTGAAATGTAGGAGCTAGATGTGGAAACCTCCTCTCACGGGTGACCTCTTTGACACGCTCCTGAAATCGTAGGTCAATCCGAGTGGCAAGAGTGATTAGGTCATCGAGAGTGGTAGGAATGTCCCGACCGGCGAGTTCATCTTTAATACGGCCGGACAGACCCTCCCAGAAGACAGATACTAGAGCGTCGTTATCCCAGGCCAGCTCCGAGGCAAGGGTACGGAACCGTATGGCATATTGGCCCACGGTGAGACCTCCCTGACGGAGGCGTAGCAGAGATGATGCGGATGAGATCTTCCGTCCGGGTTCGTCGAAGACTTTCCGGAAAGCCGCGAGAAAGGCAGACAGGTCGGACACCAGGGGGTCTCCTCTCTCCCAAAGAGGATTTAGCCAGGCCAGAGCCTCCCCGGTGAGATGGGACATGATGAAGGCAATTTTGGCCCGGTCGAAGTTAAACTGGTGGGAGAGAAGTTCAAAGTGCAGGGTGCACGGGTTAATGAAGCCCCGAGCCTGAGCGGAGTCACCTCCGAAGCGAGGAGGTGCGGAAAGTCGGGGTCCGTGACAGGAAACCATGGAATTGGGGAGCAGAGGAGCTGCCGGATTGCGAGTCGTGGCTCCAGCTGAGGTTGCTGGTGGAGCTGTCAGAGTGTCCAGGCGAGAATTGACATTCCGCAGGTGACCCAGGATGGACTCCTGTTGGGACCTCTGACGGGACAGTTCATGACACAGGTCCGAGATGGAGGGAGCTTGGGTGCCACCGGGTTCCATGGCCCGAGCAAACTGTAACGGGTCTGGGAGGCGGAACCTCTGAGCTACTATACAAAGGGGCGAACCTTGTAAGGGAGCGGGTGGCAACCAGGGTAGACGGGGAGGTAGTCACAGCAGATAACCGGGATAGACTCTGGATGAACGGGCAAGAGGTCACAGCAAGTGGCCGGGCAGTCTCTGAATGAGCGGGCAGGAGATCACGGTAAGTGACTGGGGCAGTCTCTGGATGAAGATAGGATGGCGAGCCTCGTGCATGAGAGATGATGAGCGCTCCCGGTAGGCTAGCAGGAAGATAGCAGATGAGCGCTCCCAGGTGAGCGGGCGAGAGTCACTGGAATAGCAGAAGGTCACAGCACGTGACGGCAGAGCCTCCAGGTAGGCTAGCAGGCAGGTAACAGATGAGCGCTCCCAGGTGAGTGGGCGAGAGTCACTGGAATAGCAGAAGGTCACAACTCGTGACGGCAGAGCCTCCAGGTAGGCTAGCAGGCAGGTAACAGATGAACGCTCCCAGGTGAGCGGGCGAGAGTCACTGGAATAGCAGAAGGTCACAACTCGTGACGGCAGAGCCTCCAGGTAGGCTAGCAGGCAGGTAACAGGCAGGAACAGACAGCAAACTGGCAGGAATCTGGCAGGTAACTGGCAATGGACCCTGAGGACTGAAGCAGAGTAGTGAACAGTGCAACAACATTGCTCGGGCACCTCCATTTTGGAGGAAGTGCCTTATATAAGGTGAAGTCCTCCGGGACTCTTTAGGATGGCGCACGCGGCCCCTTTAAGAGAGGGGGTAACGCGCGCGCGCGCGACCTAAGCACAGTGGCCGGAAAGGAGCGCGCGCTGTCAGCAGGGCGGGAGGAGGACGCCGACCCCGGAGCAGAGGAACGCGCGCAGCCAGGAGAGCGGGAGGAGGAAGCCTGCCTCGGAGCAGAGGAGCGCGCGCAGCCAGGAGAGCGGGAGGAGGACGCCGGCCCTGTAGCAGAGGAGCGCGCGCAGCCAGGAGAGCGGGAGGAGGACGCCAGCCCTGTAGCAGAGGAGCGCACGCTGCCAGCAGAGCGGGAGAAGGACGCCGGCCCTGGAGCAGAGGGGTGAGGGGAACAGCGTCCCTGCCTGGCAGAGGGCAGGGACGCCTGCGCTACAGATTAGACCTGTTATACCCCATGATGAGGGAGATTAGACCTGTTATACCCCATGATGAGGGAGATTAGACCTGTTATAACCCATGATGAGGGAGATTAGACCTGTTTATAACCCATGATGAGGGAGATTAGACCTGTTATACCCCATGATGAGGAGATTAGACCTGTTATACCCCATGATGAGGGAGATTAGACCTGTTATACCTCATGATGAGGGAGATTAGACCTGTTACACTCCATGATGAGGGAGATTAGACTTGTTATACCCCATGATAAGGGAGATTAGACCTGTTATACCCCATGATGAGGGAGATTAGACTTGTTATACCCCATGATGAGGAGATTAGACCTGTTATACCCCATGATGAGGGAGATTAGACCTGTTATACCCCATGATGAGGGAGATTAGACCTGTTATACCCCATGATGAGGGAGATTAGACTTGTTATACCCCATGATGAGGGAGACCTGTTATACCCCATGATGAGGGAGATTAGACCTGTTATACCCCATGAAGAGGGAGATTAGACCTGTTATACCACATGATGAGGGAGATTAGACTTGTTATACCCCATGATGAGGGAGGTTAGACCTGTTATACCCCATGATGAGGGAGATTAGACTTGTTATACCCCATGATGAGGGAGATTAGACTTGTTATACCCCATGATGAGGGAGATTAGACCTGTTATACCCCATGATGAGGGAGATTAGACCTGTTATACCCCATGATGAGGGAGATTAGACCTGTTATACCCATGATGAAGGAGATTAGACTTGTTATACCCCATGATGAGGGAGATTAGACTTGTTATACCCCATGATGAGGGAGATTAGACTTGTTATACCCCATGATGAGGGAGATTAGACCTGTTATACCCCATGATGAAGGAGATTAGACTCATTATACCCCATGATGAGGGAGATTAGACATGTTATACCCCATGATGAGGGAGATTAGACCTGTTATACCCCATGATGAGGAGATTAGACTTGTTTATACCCCATGATGAGGAGATTAGACCTGTTATACCTCATGATGAGGGAGATTAGACCTGTTATACCCCATGATGAGGGAGGTTAGACCTGTTATACCCCATGATGAGGGAGATTAGACTTGTTATACCCCATGATGAGGGAGATTAGACTTGTTATACCCCATGATGAGGGAGATTAGATCTGTTATACCCCATGATGAGGGAGATTAGACCTGTTATACCCCATGATGAGGGAGATTAGACCTGTTATACCCCATGATGAGGGAGATTAGACTTGTTATAACCCCATGATGAGGGAGGTTAGACTGTTATACCCCATGATGAGGAAGATTAGACCTGTTATAACCCATGATCATAGAATCATAGAATCATAGAATGGTAGAGTTGGAAGGGACCTCCTGGGTCATCTGGTCCAACCCCCTGCTCAAAGCAGGATTCTCTAAATCATCCCAGACAGATGTCTATCCAGCCTCTGTTTGAAGACTTCCATTGAAGGAGAACTCACCACCTCTTGTGGCAGCCTGTTCCACTCATTGATCACCCTAACTGTCAAAAAGTTTTTTCTAATATCTAATCTGTGTCTCCTCCCATTCAGTTTCATCCCATTGCTTCTAGTCTTTCCTTGCGCAAATGAGAATAAAGATGATCCTTCTACAATGTGACAGCCCTTGAGATATTTGTAGACAGCTATTAAGTCTCCTCTCAGTCTTCTTTTTTGCAAGCTAAACATTCCCAAATCCTGCAACCGTTCCTCATAGGACATGGTTTGCAGACCGAACACCATTCTGGTGGCTCTTCTCTGAACTTGCTCCAGTTTGTTGATGTCTTTTTTAAAATGTGGTGCCCAAAACTGGACACAGTATTCCAGATGAGGTCTGACCAAAGAGGAGTAGAGGGCAATAATGACCTCACGTGATCTAGACTGTATGCTTCTGTTGATACATCCTAGAATTGCATTTGCCTTTTTTGCTGCTGCATCACACTGTTGACTCATGTTAAGTCTGTGATCTATTAGTATACCCAAGTCTTTTTCACATGTGCTGTTACTTATTCCTATTCCTCCCATTTTGTATATGCTTTTTTCATTTTTATTGCCCAGATGTAGTACTTTGACTGAGGGAGATTAGACCTGTTGTACCCCATGATGAGGGAGATTAGACCTGTTATACCCCATGATGAGGAGATTAGACCTGTTATACCCCATGATGAGGGAGATTAGACCTGTTATACCCCATGATGAGGGAGATTAGACCTGTTATACCTCATGATGAGGGAGATTAGACGTGTTATACCCCATGATAAGGGAGATTAGACTTGTTATACCCCATGATGAGGGAGATTAGACCTGTTATACCCCATGATGAGGAGATTAGACCTGTTATACCCCATGATGAGGAGATTAGACCTGTTATACCCCATGATGAGGGAGATTAGACCTGTTATACCCCATGATGAGGGAGATTAGACCTGTTATACCCCATGATGAGGGAGATTAGACTTGTTATACCCCATGATGAGGGAGACCTGTTATACCCCATGATGAGGGAGATTAGACTTGTTATACCCCATGATGAGGGAGATTAGACTTGTTATACCACATGATGAGGGAGATTAGACTTGTTATACCCCATGATGAGGGAGGTTAGACCTGTTATACCCCATGATGAGGGAGATTAGACTTGTTATACCCATGATGAGGGAGATTAGACTTGTTATACCCCATGATGAGGGAGATTAGACCTGTTATACCCCATGATGAGGGAGATTAGACCTGTTATACCCCATGATGAGGGAGATTAGACCTGTTATACCCATGATGAGGGAGATTAGACTTGTTATACCCCATGATGAGGGAGATTAGACTTGTTATAACCCCATGATGAGGGAGATTAGACCTGTTATACCCCATGATGAGGGAGATTAGACCTGTTATACCCCATGATGAGGGAGATTAGACTTGTTATACCCCATGATGAGGGAGATTAGACTTGTTATACCCCATGATGAGGGAGATTAGACTTGTTATACCCCATGATGAGGGAGATTAGACCTGTTATACCCCATGATGAGGGAGATTAGACTCATTATACCCCATGATGAGGGAGATTAGACATGTTATACCCCATGATGAGGGAGATTAGACCTGTTATACCCCATGATGAGGAGATTAGACTTGTTATACCCCATGATGAGGAGATTAGACCTGTTATACCTCATGATGAGGGAGATTAGACCTGTTATACCCATGATGAGGGAGGTTAGACCTGTTATACCCCATGATGAGGGAGATTAGACTTGTTATACCCCATGATGAGGGAGATTAGATCTGTTATACCCCATGATGAGGGAGATTAGACCTGTTATACCCCATGATGAGGGAGATTAGACCTGTTATAAACCCCCTGATGAGGGAGATTAGACTTGTTATACCCCATGATGAGGGGTTAGACCTGTTAGGCCCCGTTCACACATTGCGGTTTTAGATGCGTTTCCGCTGCGTTTTTTAACGCTGCGGAAACGCATCCAACCCGCAGCACAGTGCACAGCCAATGAATCCCTATGGGAACCGCAGGTCTGCTGTGCACATGCTGCGGAAAAAAACGCGCGGTTTAGCCGCGTTTTATTTTCCGCAGCATGTCAATTCTTTGTGCGTAACTGCAGCGGTTCGGCGCCCATTGACTTGCATTGAGTCGGGCACTTCCGCAGCAAAACCGCAGATCTAAAAAAGATCTGCGGGTTTGCTGCGGCTGAAACCGCTGCAGTTCGGGAGGAGGGAAGTGTGTGGGCGGTGCGTGGGCGTGAATAGTGTGCGGCGCTATGTGTGTGGGCGTGTGCGTTGGGCGTGTATAGTGTGCGGCGCTGTGTGTGGTGTGGTGGTGATTGTGCGGTGTCTGCGTGATCGGTGTGCGGGGCTGTGTATGTGCGGCGGTGTGCGGGGCTGTGTGCGTGTCTCCGTGTATGCAGGCATCGTCGGATGGACTACAAGTCCCATCCGGCTATGCCTGCTACAGTGACAGTGACTGACACATTAGCCAATGATGGGACAGTAGTAGTCCCATCATCCGGCTAATGTGCACTGCTGAATGTAAAAAAAAAAAAAATTACATGACATACAGAACATATAACATACAATGACATACAGAACATATAACATACATGACATACAACAAATAACATTGAGCACATACTCACCTCTTCCCCGACGCCATCCATCTGTGTATCGCTCTGCTGCCGGGAGAGAATGACGTCACTACAGTTCATTCTCTCACGGCAATGCTGGGTGAGAAAATTCCCACGCAGCATTGCCATAAAGTGAGAGAACGAACTCAGTGATGCACTGCAGGAGCCATTGTCTCCTGTCAGTGCATCACTAGGAGGCCCTACAGAGCAGTGGCATCACCTGATGTCACCGTTCTATAGGGGAAACCGTCGTGGGACACTCGTTATTAATTGGACTGCGTCGGACAGGGAGTATACGGTTGTTTTATTTTTTTACGTTTTTTTACAGGAGATCGAGGGCGTCGCTTGGATCTGAGTGTGTAATAAAGATATGAAAACCGTGTTGTGTTTTATTTCATTAAAATAATTTATTCTTATGCGTGTGTTGTTTTTTTAACCCTTTTTAATATAAGATTAATAATGGATAGGTGTCTTATTGACGCCTCTCTATTATTAACCGGGCTTAATATCACCTTACAATAGCAAGGTGATATTAACCCCTTATTACCCCATATCCCACCGCTACAGGGGAGTGGGAAGAGAGGGGCTAAGTGCCGGAATTGGCGCATCGTACAGATGCGCCAACTCTGGGGCGGCTGGGTGCTGGTATTTTTAGCCAGGGGGGGCGCCAATATCCATGGCCCCTTCCTAGGCTATGAATATCAGCCCGCAGCTGTCTGCCTAGCCTGTCTGGCTATAAATTATAGGGGGACCCCATGTCATTTTTTTTGGGGGGGTCCCCCTATTTTAATAGCCAGTGAAGGCTAGCTGCGGGCTGATATTCATAGCCTGGGAAGATCCATGGGTATTAACCCCTTCCCAGGCTAGAAATATTGGCCCCGGCTGTCTGCTTTCCCCCTCTGGCGCAGAAAATTGCGCGGGAGCCCACGCCATTTTTTTTCCTATATTTTTTTTTTTATTAACTATTGCGTTATTTTGTGTATGTGTACGCGTGTGTGTCTTTAACTATTTATGTACCATTTTATCTATCTATCTATCTACTGGTATCTATTATCTATCTATGGCCGGCGACACACTTGCGAGTGTGATGCAAGTAAGTCGCACGACTTTCTCGCATCAACACCCGGCACGGCCGCCCGCTCTCGGACCAGAGTGTGCGGCTGCATAGAAATACATGCAGCCGCACACTCGGGTCCGAGAGCGGGCAGCCGTGCCAGGTGTTGATGCGAGAAAGTCGTGCGACTTACTCGCATCACACTCGCAAGTGCGACGCCGGCCTATCTCTATCTGTGTGTGTGTAATGGAGTGTGGGTTGGACAAATGTAAAAGAGGAGGTTGGGCAAGAAATGACATCACAAATCTTTTTTTTTTTTTGTTAAACAACATATCTTTATTTAGCTGTAAAAACCGCATACAAAACCGCATGAGAAAAAACGCGTCAAAACCGCACCAAAAAAACGCGCCAAAACCGCGTCAAAACCGCGCCTGCGGTTTCTGCCAAGAGGTGCGGTTTCGGCGCGGAAAAATCCGCAGGCAAATCCGCAATGTGTGCACAGGCCCTTATACCCCATGATGAGGAAGATTAGACCTGTTATAACCCATGATGAGGGAGATTAGACCTGTTTACCCCATGATGAGGGAGATTATGTAACGCTGGTATTCTGTACTTTGTTTTCCAGCGTTACTCTGCATGTTTTTTGCATTAACCCTTTTGCTCCTTTCCCCCTAACCAGCTGGGATACTGTTGTCTGTTACCTATATGGATGCTGCTCAGTTCCCGGCTCTGCTGCGTACCCGTACTTGCGTGAGTGGCTCCGCTGCTTTGCATGACCGCCCGCATGTGCGGTTCCTGACTTGCTGTGAAAGCCGTCCGTAGCTTGCAAAGTCCTCTGCAGTGGTGCATGACTTACTGCGTGGTTGGCAGCAGCCATTGTTGGGTTCCCTCTGTGTTGTGCTGTCTGGCTCTGCATAGGGGGCGCGGCCCACACCTGTCCTGCTTTTATGTGGATTGGGTGTTTACTAGAATTACTGCTCCAGCCTATCGCTGTGAAGCAGCTCATATATAAAGTTCCCCAGCCCTAGTGGGCGTTGCCAGAGCTTCACATTATGTCTGCATTATGTTCCTGAACCTAGCCGTGTGTGGTTGTATTTTCAGCTCCTGCTCTGAAGTTGATCAGCTCAGGAGAGCTGATTCCCTGTTCCTGCTGTGTCTTGTTCCCTGATCCTGGATCTAACCTGCCATCAGCTCCTGATTCCAGTTACCTGTCTGTTACCTGTCGGCTTGCCTGTCTGCCATCCGTCTGCAGTTCCATCCAGAGGTTCGAACGTCATCTGCAGAGATCCCCGGCTCTTGCCTGCTCACCTAGGAGCGATCATCTGCCATCCGACTGCAGCTCCATCCGGAAGTTCGGACATCATCTGCAGAGATCCCCGGCTCTTGCCTGCTCACCTGGGAGCGATCATCTGCCATCCGACTGCAGCCTACCTGGAGGCTCCACCATATCAGGTCGTATGTACCTGCCTGTCTGAGATTGCTGTCACTGCTGTGACACTGCCTGTCCAGATATTGGCCCTGTGTCCAACTGCTTGTCCTTGTGACAACTTGCCTGTCCAGATATTGCCTGGTCACTTGTCGTGACAACCTGCCTGTCCCAAAGACTGCCTTGGTCACTTGCCGTGACAACCTGCCTGTCCCAAAGATGCTGCCTTGGTCACCTTGTCCGTGACACAACCTGTCTGTCCCAGAGACTGCCTTGGTCACTTGCCGTGACAACCTGTCTGTCCCAGAGACTGCCTTGGTCACTTGCCGTGACAACCTGTCTGTCCCAGAGACTGCCTTGGTCACTTGCCGTGACAACCTGCCTGTCCCAGGGCTGGCCTTGGTCACTTTCCGTGAAATCCTGCTGAGTCCAGAACCCTGTGCCAGTGACTGTGAATCCTTGCTATATAACCTGAGTTCATCTTGGAAGGAGGAGTCCGGTGTGTGCTGAGTTTCTTTTACTCTGTGCTCAGCTTCTGTGCAATCCCCGGCCAGCTCCCGTTAAGCCTGGCGGGGCTTGCACCAGACCGCTGGGGTTCCTTTTCAGGTCGCTGCCAGATGTTCCTGTCCGTGTCCTCCCTGATGACCACTGCCTGATATCCGATGTCCGATGACCACTTCCAGATGTCCGGATCCTATCCATCTCGACCTGATGTCCGGAGCCTGCTGATCGGTACCAGATGTCCGGAGTCCAATGCCTGTGTTCCAGTCCGTGTCCCTGAGACCCAATCCGTGTTCCTGATGTTCCAGTCCGTGTTCCTGTCTGTGTTCCTGACTCCCTGAGATCCAATCCGTGTTCCTGATTTCCTGTCCGTGTTCCTGTGTCCCTGAGATCCAGTCCGTGTTCCTGATGTTCCGATGTCCTGCCGGTTCCTCCTTGGTCTACCCTGTGATGACGTCTGTTCTGGGTCGGTGTCTGATGTTCTCCTGCTGAGCCTGTGCTACGCCTGAGGCCTGAGAGAGAGGCCGTCCTAGTATGCCCGTGCCAGATGACCCTGGACTTCATCAACCCGTGATGACCCCGCCATCGTCTGACGTTCGTCCTGGGCTGGTGTCTGATGTTCTCCTGCTGAGCCTGTGCTACGCCCGAGGCCTGAGAGTGAGGCCATACTAGTATGCCCGTGCCAGATGATCCTGGACTTCATCAACCCGTGATGACCCCGCCATCGTCTGAAGTCTGTCTGAGGTCGGTGTCTGATGTTCTCCTGCTGAGCCTGTGCTACGCCTAAGGCCTGAGAGAGAGGCCGTCCAAGTATGCCCGTGTCAGATAACCCTGGACTGCATCTACCCGTGATGTCCTCCAACACTCGTCAGTGATTCTGAGTCGTGTACCCTTCTCTGATGTGCGGAATTGGGAGTCCGGTCTTATGTTCTGTTTATGTACTGTGTTTCTTTAAGTAAACTTTATGTTTCTTCTTACCTGAAGTTGTGCGGTGTTGTCTAGTCCTGCAGGTCGCCACCTTGCCCACATGCTCAGCTGCCACGGATCCGGTCGCTGCCCTTCCCTAGTCCGGGCAGGCCCGGGTCTCCCTCCGTGGTCCAGTGGGTCCACATTCTCTTATCATCTGGGACCCATGCCTCACGTCGTCATGGACTGGCGGCGTGGGAGCATTGGCTAGCTAGGCAAGCTATGCCATGTCCCGGCGCCCCACAGCCGTGGGAAGCGCCACAGATTAGACCTGTTATACCCCATGATGAGGAGATTAGACCTGTTATACCCCATGATGAGGGAGATTAGACTCATTATACCCCATGATGAGGGAGATTAGACCTGTTATACCCCATGATGAGGGAGGTTAGACCTGTTATACCCCATGATGAGGAGATTAGACTTGTTATACCCCATGATGAGGAGATTAGACCTGTTATACCCCATGATGAGGGAGATTAGACCTGTTATACCCCATGATGAGGATTAGATGTATACCTGTGAGGGAGATTAGACCTGTTATACCCCATGATGAGGGAGATTAGACCTGTTATACCCCATGATGAGGGAGATTAGACTCATTATACCCCATGATGAGGGAGATTAGACATGTTATACCCCATGATGAGGGAGATTAGACCTGTTATACCCCATGATGAGGAGATTAGACTTGTTATACCCCATGATGAGGAGATTAGACCTGTTATACCCATGATGAGGGAGATTAGACCTGTTATACCCCATGATGAGGGAGTTAGACCTGTTATACCCCATGATGAGGGAGATTAGACTTGTTATACCCCATGATGAGGGAGATTAGACTTGTTATACCCCATGATGAGGGAGATTAGATCTGTTATACCCATGATGAGGGAGATTAGACCTGTTATACCCCATGATGAGGGAGATTAGACCTGTTATACCCCATGATGAGGAGATTAGACTTTTATACCCCATGATGAGGGAGTTAGACCTGTTATACCCATTGATGAGGAGATTAGACCTGTTTAACCCATGATGAGGGAGATTAGACCTGTTATACCCCATGATGAGGGAGATTAGACCTGTTATACCCCATGATGAGAGATTAGACCTGTTATACCCCATGATGAGGGAGATTAGACTTATTAACCCCATGATGAGGAGATTAGACCTGTTATACCCCATGATGAGGGAGGTTAGACCTGTTATACCCCATGATGAGGAGATTAGACCTGTTATAACCCATGATGAGGGAGATTAGACCTGTTATACCCCATGATGAGGGAGATTAGACCTGTTTATACCCCATGATGAGGGAGATTAGACCTTGTTATACCCCATGATGAGGGAGATTAGACCTGTTATACCCCATGATGAGGAGATTAGACCTGTTATAACCCATGATGAGGGAGATTAGACCTGTTATACCCCATGATGAGGAGATTAGATCTGTTATACCCATGATGAGGGAGATTAGACCTGTTATACCCCATGATGAGGGAGATTAGACCTGTTATACCCCATGATGAGGGAGATTAGACCTGTTATAACCCATGATGAGGGAGATTAGACTTGTCATACCCCATGATGAGGGAGATTAGACCTGTTATACCCCATGATGAGGAGATTAGACCTGTTATAACCCATGATGAGGGAGATTAGACCTGTTATACCTCATGATGAGGAGATTAGATCTGTTATACCCATGATGAGGGAGATTAGACCTGTTATACCCCATGATGAGGGAGGTTAGACCTGTTATACCCCATGATGAGGGAGATTAGACTTGTTATACCCCATGATGAGGGAGATTAGACCTGTTATACCCCATGATGAGGAGATTAGACCTGTTATAACCCATGATGAGGGAGATTAGACCTGTTATACCCATGATGAGGAGATTAGATCTGTTATACCCCATGATGAGGGAGATTAGACCTGTTATACCACCATGATGAGGGAGGTTAGACCTGTTATACCCCATGATGAGGGAGATTAAACTTCTTATAACCAATTATAAAAACATGTAGCCATAACAGGCTACTCCCCTCTTAAAGGGAATCTTTCACCCCATTTTGGCTATATCAGATAAAGATGTCACTGAATAGTGCGTCCCATAAGTAACCTATCGGCATGTAGCTTATATCCTGACACCCCTATTTTGATGCCAAAATACCTTTGTAAACTTTGTATTTTGGTATGCTAATCAGGGCGGTCCGGTCCGGAGGGCGGCGTTTTCTCTCTGTTCTCCCCCCCTCGCTCCTCAGCATCTCTTGCGTATGGCCGTCCGTGAATCGCACAGACGGCGTTCGGCTTCCCGCGATTGCGCTTTTCAAATTCCCCCCGCGCATGAGCAGTGTGCTTCACCAACAGTGGGCGAAGCATACAATCATTACAGCGCATGCACTACTCTTTCCTTGCCCCGGAAATGACTGCTTGCCTTGGACGACTTCCGGGGCAAGGAAAGAGTAGTGCATGCGCTGTAATGATTGTATGCTTCGCCCACTGTTCGTGAAGCACACTGCGCATGCGCGGGGGGGATTTGAAAGGCGCAGTCACGGAAAGCCGAACGCCGTCTGTGCGATTCACGGACGGCCATACGCAAGAGATGCAGAGGAGCGGGGTGGGGGAGAGGAGAGAAAACGCCGCCCTCCGGACCGGACCGCCCTGATCAGCATACCAAAATACGAGGTGGTATTTTGGCATCAAAACTGGGGTGTCAGGATATATGATAGATACCGATAGGTTACTTATGGGACGCACTATTCAGTCACATCTTTATCTGATATGGCCAAAATGGGGTGACAGATTCCCTTTAATAAGGTCATGTGACAGATTCCCTTTAATAAGGTCATGTGACAGATTCCCTTTATTAAGATCATGTGACAGATTCCCTTTAATAAGGTCATGTGACAGATTCCCTTTAATAAGGTCATGTGACAGATTCCCTTTATTAAGATCATGTGACAGATTCCCTTTAATAAGGTCATGTGACAGATTCCCTTTAATAAGGTCATGTGACAGATTCCCTTTAATAAGGTCATGTGACAGATTCCCTTTAATAAGGTCATGTGACAGATTCCCTTTAATAAGGTCATGTGACAGATTCCCTTTATTAAGATCATGTGACAGATTCCCTTTAATAAGGTCATTTGACAGATTCCCTTTAATAAGGTCATGTGACAGATTCCCTTTAATAAGGTCATGTGACAGATTCCCTTTATGAAGGTCATGTGACAGATTCCCTTTAATAAGGTCATGTGACAGATTCCCTTTAATAAGGTCATGTGACAGATTCCCTTTATTAAGGTCATGTGACAGATTCCCTTTATTAAGGTCATGTGACAGATTCCCTTTAATAAGGTCATGTGACAGATTCCCTTTAATAAGGTCATGTGACAGATTCCCTTTATTAAGATCATGTGACAGATTCCTTTATAAGGTCATTGACAGATTCCCTTTAATAAGTCATGTGACAGATTCCCTTTAATAAGGTCATTTGACAGATTCCCTTTAATAAGGTCATGTGACAGATTCCCTTTAATAAGGTCATGTGACAGATTCCCTTTATAAGGTCATGTGACAGATTCCCTTTAATAAGGTCATGTGACAGATTCCCTTTATAAGTCATGTGACAGATTCCTTATGATCATGTGACAGATTCCCTTATAAGTCATGTACGTTCTTATAAGATCATGTGACAGATTCCCTTTATAGGTCATGTGACAGATTCCCTTTAATAAGGTCATGTGACAGATTCCCTTTATGAAGTCATGTGACAGATTCCCTTTAATAAGGTCATGTGACAGATTCCCTTTAATAAGATCATGTGACAGATTCCCTTTAATAAGGTCATGTGACAGATTCCCTTTAATAAGGTCATGTGACAGATTCCCTTTATGAAGGTCATGTGACAGATTCCCTTTAATAAGGTCATGTGACAGATTCCCTTTAATAAGGTCATGTGACAGATTCCCTTTAATAAGGTCATGTGACAGATTCCCTTTAATAAGGTCATGTGACAGATTCCCTTTAATAAGGTCATGTGACAGATTCCCTTTAATAAGGTCATGTGACAGATTCCCTTTATAAGGTCATGTGACAGATTCCCTTTAATAAGGTCATGTGACAGATTCCCTTTAATAAGGTCATGTGACAGATTCCCTTTATAAGGTCATGTGACAGATTCCCTTTATTAAGGTCATGTGACAGATTCCCTTTAATAAGGTCATGTGACAGATTCCCTTTAATAAGGTCATGTGACAGATTCCCTTTATAAGGTCATGTGACAGATTCCCTTTAATAAGGTCATGTGACAGATTCCCTTTAATAAGGTCATGTGACAGATTCCCTTTAATAAGGTCATGTGACAGATTCCCTTTAATAAGGTCATGTGACAGATTCCCTTTAATAAGGTCATGTGACAGATTCCCTTTATTAAGGTCATGTGACAGATTCCCTTTAATAAGGTCATGTGACAGATTCCCTTTAATAAGGTCATTGACAGATTCCCTTTAATAAGATCATGTGACAGATTCCCTTTATAAGGTCATGTGACAGATTCCCTTTAATAAGTCATGTGACAGATTCCCTTTAATAAGGTCATGTGACAGATTCCCTTTAATAAGGTCATGT
The DNA here is from genome assembly GCA_033576555.1 of Oophaga sylvatica. Classification (NCBI taxonomy): domain Eukaryota; kingdom Metazoa; phylum Chordata; class Amphibia; order Anura; family Dendrobatidae; genus Oophaga; species Oophaga sylvatica. The sequence continues at coordinate 15,464 of JARQOD010004998.1, forward strand.
GACAGATTCCCTTTATGAAGGTCATGTGACAGATTCCCTTTAATAAGGTCATGTGACAGATTCCCTTATTAAGATCATGTGACAGATTCCCTTTAATAAGGTCATGTGACAGATTCCCTTTAATAAGGATCATGTGACAGATTCCCTTTATGAAGGTCATGGACAGATTCCCTTAATAAGGTCATGTGACAGATTCCCTTTAATAAGTCATGTGACAGATTCCCTTTAATGAAGGTCATGTGACAGATTCCCTTTAATAAGGTCATGTGACAGATTCCCTTTAATAAGGTCATGTGACAGATTCCTTTAATAAGGTCATGTGACAGATTCCTTTATGAAGGTCATGTGACAGATTCCCTTAATAAGGTCATGTGACAGATTCCCTTTAGAAGGTCATGTGACAGATTCCCTTTAATAAGGTCATGTGACAGATTCCCTTTAATAAGGTCATGTGACAGATTCCCTTTATAAGGTCATGTGACAGATTCCCTTTAATAAGGTCATGTGACAGATTCCCTTTATTAAGGTCATGTGACAGATTCCCTTTATAAGGTCATGTGACAGATTCCCTTTATGAAGGTCATGTGACAGATTCCCTTTAATAAGGTCATGTGACAGATTCCCTTTATAAGGTCATGTGACAGATTCCCTTTATAAGGTCATGTGACAGATTCCCTTTAATAAGGTCATGTGACAGATTCCCTTTATAAGGTCATGTGACAGATTCCTTTAATAAGGTCATGTGACAGATTCCCTTTAATAAGGTCATGTGACAGATTCCCTTTAATAAGGTCATGTGACAGATTCCCTTTATTAAGGTCATGTGACAGATTCCCTTTAATAAGGTCATGTGACAGATTCCCTTTAATAAGGTCATGTGACAGAGTCCCTTTAATAAGGTCATGTGACATATTCCCTTTAATAAGGTCATGTGACAGATTCCCTTTATTAAGGTCATGTGACAGATTCCCTTTAAGAAGGTCATGTGACAGATTCCCTTTAATAAGGTCATGTGACAGATTCCCTTTAAGAAGGTCATGTGACAGATACCCTTTAATAAGGTCATGTGACAAGCTCTCGCGCAGCCCCCTGTAATTCAGTGACGTCACTACAGCGGACACATGTGCGGACATAACCCGGAATGAACGGTCACACGCCGAACTCCGGTTTCCTACCGCCACCAAGCGGCTCAGCCCGGCAATAACACGGCTGTCCCGAGGACTTGTGGCAGCAGCTGGTGACGTCACTCGGGTGTACTGCACGCCGAACTCGGCCTCATCCTGGAGCATTCAACGTCATGACATCGGGCCCCGCCCTGCTGGCGTGTGACGTAAGACGTGATGAGAAAAGGGGGGGGGTCTCGGATAAGATGGCGACTGGAGGGTCCCGGGGAGGTGAGTGAGGGTCCGGGGGTGGAGACCGAGCACCGGGTAGGGGTGTGCTGTGCGGCCCCCAGTGTGTGCGGCCACCGAGTATATATGTATACCGTCACCACTGTGCCATGTGCGAGTGCACAGCCCTGTCATCATATTATGTCCCACCCGTGTATCCCACCCTGTCACCCTATATACCACCCTGTCATCATATTATGTCTCACCCGTGTATACCACCCTGTCACCCTATATACCACCCTGTCATCATATTATGTCTCACCCGTGTATACCACCCTGTCACCCTATATACCACCCTGTCATCATATTATGTCTCACCCGTGTATACCACCCTGTCACCCTATATACCACCCTGTCATCATATTATGTCCCACCCGTGTATCCCACCCTGTCACCCTATATACCACCCTGTCACCCTATATACCACCCTGTCATCATATTATATACCACCCGTGTATCCCACCCTGTCACCTATATACCACCCTGTCATCATATATACCACTCTGTCATCATATATCCACCCTGTCACCCTATATACCACCCTGTCATCATATAATACCACTCTGTCATCATATATCCCACCCTGTCACCCTATATACCACCCTGTCATCATATATACCACTCTGTCATCATATATCCCACCCTGTCACCCTATATACCACCCTGTCATCATATTATATACCACCCGTGTATACCACCCTGTCATCATATTATGTCCCACCCGTGTATCCCACCCTGTCACCCTATATACCACCCTGTCATCATATTATGTCCCACCCTGTCACCCTATATACCACCCTGTCATCATATTATGTCCCACCCGTGTATCCACCCTGTCACCCTATATACCACCTGTCATCATATATACCACTCTGTCATCATATATCCCACCCTGTCACCCTATATACCACCCTGTCATCATATATACCACTCTGTCATCATATATCCCACCCTGTCACCCTATATACCACCCTGTCATCATATATACCACTCTGTCATCATATATCCCACCCTGTCACCCTATATACCACCCTGTCATCATATTATACCACCCGTGTATACCACCCTGTCATCATATTATGTCCCACCCGTGTATCCCACCCTGTCACCCTATATACCACCCTGTCATCATATATACCACTCTGTCATCATATATCCCACCCTGTCACCCTATATACCACCCTGTCATCATATATACCACTCTGTCATCATATATCCCACCCTGTCACCCTATATACCACCCTGTCATCATATATACCACTCTGTCATCATATATCCCACCCTGTCACCCTATATACCACCCTGTCATCATATTATATACCACCCGTGTATACCACCCTGTCATCATATATATGTCCACCCATGTATCCCACCCTGTCACCCTATATACCACCCTGTCATCATATATACCACTCTGTCATCATATATCCCACCCTGTCACCTATATACCACCCTGTCATCATATATACCACTCTGTCATCATATATCCCACCCTGTCACCCTATATCCACCCTGTCATCATATTATATACCACCCGTGTATACCACCCTGTCACCCTATATACCACCCTGTCATATATATACCACTCTGTCATCATATAGCCCACCCTGTCACCCTATATACCACCCTGTCATCATATTATATACCACCCGTGTATACCACCCTGTCACCCTATATACCACCCTGTCATCATATTATATACCACCCGTGTATATCACCCTGTCACCCTATATACCACCCTGTCATCATATTATGTCCCACCCGTGTATACCACCCTGTCATCATATTATGTCCCACCCTGTCACCCTATATACCACCCTGTCATCATATATACCACCCTGTCATCATATTCCCACCGTCACCCTATATACCACCTGTCATCTATATCCCACCCTGTCACCCTATATACCACCCTGTCATCATATTATGTCCCACCCGTGTATACCACCCTGTCATCATATTATGTCCCACCCTGTCACCCTATATACCACCCTGTCATCATATATACCACCCTGTCATCATATATCCCACCGTCACCCTATATACCACCCTGTCATCATATATCCCCACCTGTCACCCTATATACCACCCTGTCATCATAGTATATACCACTGTCACCCGTGTATCCCACCCTGTCATCATATATCCCACCCTGTCATCATATATCCCACCCTGTCACCCTATAAACCACCCTGTCATCATATTATATACCACTGTCACCCGTGTATCCCACCCTGTCACCCTATATACCACCCTGTCATCATATATCCCACCCTGTCATATATCCCACCCTGTCACCCTATATACCACCCTGTCATCATATATACCACCCTGTCATCATATATCCCACCCTGTCATATATCCCACCCTGTCACCCTATATACCACCCTGTCACCCTATATACCACCCTGTCATCATATATCCCACCGTCACCCTATATACCACCCTGTCATCATATATCCCACCGTCACCCTATATCCCACCCTGTCATCATATATCCCACCCTGTCACCCTATATCCCACCCTGTCACCCTATATCCCACCCTGTCACCCTATATCCCACCCTGTCACCATATATCCCACCCTGTCATCATATATATCCCGCCCTGTCATCATATATCCCGCCCTGTCATCATATATCCCACCCTGTCACCCTATATACCACCCTGTCATCATATATCCCACCGTCACCCTATATCCCACCCTGTCATCATATATCCCACCCTGTCACCCTATATCCCACCCTGTCACCCTATATCCCACCCTGTCACCCTATATCCCACCCTGTCACCATATATCCCACCCTGTCACCATATATCCCACCCTGTCATCATATATCCCACCCTGTCATCATATATCCCACCCTGTCATCATATATCCCACCCTGTCACCCTATATACCACCCTGTCACCCTATATACCACCCTGTCACCCTATATACCACCCTGTCACCCTATATACCACCCTGTCACCCTATATACCACCCTGTCACCCTATATACCACCCTGTCATCATATATCCCACCCTGTCACCCTATATCCCACCCTGTCACCCACATATACCACCCTGTCACCTGTACATGCCACCCTGTCACCCTGTCACCCGCCTATACCACCCTGTCACCCGCCTATACCACCCTGTCACCCGCCTATACCACCCTGTCACCCGTGTATACCACCCTGCCATCATGTATACCACCCTGTCATCATATATCCCGCCCTGTCATCATATATCCCACCCTGTCACCCTATATACCACCCTGTCATCATATATCCCACCGTCACCCTATATCCCACCCTGTCATCATATATCCCACCCTGTCACCCTATATCCCACCCTGTCACCCTATATCCCACCCTGTCACCCTATATCCCACCCTGTCACCCTATATCCCACCCTGTCACCCTATATCCCACCCTGTCACCATATATCCCACCCTGTCACCATATATCCCACCCTGTCATCATATATCCCACCCTGTCATCATATATCCCACCCTGTCATCATATATCCCACCCTGTCACCCTATATACCACCCTGTCACCCTATATACCACCCTGTCACCCTATATCCCACCCTGTCACCCTATATCCCACCGTCACCCTATATCCCACCCTGTCACATATATCCCACCCTGTCATCATATATCCCGCCCTGTCATCATATATCCCACCCTGTCACCCTATATACCACCCTGTCATCATATATCCCACCGTCACCCTATATCCCACCCTGTCATCATATATCCACCCTGTCACCCTATATCCCACCCTGTCACCCTATATCCCACCCTGTCACCCTATATCCCACCCTGTCACCATATATCCCACCCTGTCACCATATATCCCACCCTGTCATCATATATCCCACCCTGTCATCATATATCCCACCGTCACCCTATATCCCACCCTGTCATCATATATCCCACCCTGTCACCCTATATACCACCCTGTCACCCTATATACCACCCTGTCACCCTATATACCACCCTGTCACCCTATATACCACCCTGTCACCCTATATACCACCCTGTCACCCTATATACCACCCTGTCATCATATATCCCACCCTGTCACCCTATATCCCACCCTGTCACCCACATATACCACCCTGTCACCTGTACATGCCACCCTGTCACCCTGTCACCCGCCTATACCACCCTGTCACCCGCCTATACCACCCTGTCACCCGCCTATACCACCCTGTCACCCGTGTATACCACCCTGCCATCATGTATACCACCCTGTCACCCACGTATACCACCCGCATATACCACCCTGTCACCCGTACATACCACCCTGCCATCATGTATACCACCCTGTCACCCGTACATACCACCCTGTCACCCGCATATACCACCCGCATATACCACCCTGTCACCCGTACATACCACCCTGCCATCATGTATACCACCCTGTCACCCGCATATACCACCCTGTCACCCGTGTATACCACCCTGCCATCATGTATCCCACCGTGTCACCCGCGTATCCCACCGTGTCACCCGCTTATCCCACCGTGTCACCCGCGTATCCCACCGTGTCACCCGCGTATCCCACCGTGTCACCCGCGTATCCCACCGTGTCACCCGCTTATCCCACCGTGTCACCCGCGTATCCCACCGTGTCACCCGTGTATCCCACCCTGTCATCATATACAGTTGTGCTCAGAAGTTTACACACCCCGGCAGAATTTTTGCTTTCTTGGCCTTTTTCAGAGAATATAAATGATAACACCAAACCTTTTCCTCCACTCATGGTCAGTAGTCGGGTGAAGCCATTTATTGTCACCACTGTGTTTTCTCTTTTGAAATCATAATGACAACAAAAAACATCCAAATGACCCTGATCAAAAGTTCACATTCCCTTTTCTTAACACCGTGTATTGCCCCCTGTAACATCAATGACAGCTTGAGTCTTTTGTGGTAGTTGTGGATGAGGTTCTTTATTTTCTCAGATGGTATAGCCCCCGTCTCACACAGCGATCTCACTAGTTTTGTGACGCAGCAGCGATGTCCCCAGCGATATCGCTATGTGAGACATTCAGCGACGATCAGCCTCCCTGCTGGGTATCGCTGATCGTCGCTGAATGTCCTGGACATTTTTTTGATCGCTGGTCTCGTGCTGACAGGCACGCATCGCTGCGTGTGACAGGCGGGAGACCAGCGAACCGCTGGTAACTAAGGTACACAGCGGGTTTCCAGACGCCGGGCGGCGCCTGGAAACCCGTTGTGTACCTTGGTTACCAGCTCCCTGCATCAGGGCGCTGGTATCCAAGGTACACTGCGGGTAACTAAGCGACGTTACCCGCAGCGTCGCTGTCCTGATCGCTGCCTGTTTGGCAGCTCAGCAGCGATAATGTAGCGACACACCAGCGATCCTGATCGTTGTCGGGATCGCTATGTGAGACCCGGGCTTAAAGCTGCCCACTCTTCTTGGTAAAAAGCTGTCACTAACCATAAAATTCATTGTCAGAAGTATACAAAACCTCTAAACAAGCCTGAGGCATTTTGGAAACAAGTCCTGTGGACCGATGAGGATAAAATAGATCTGTGGCCACAATGATCAAAGGTGAGAAAAAAGGGCCCAGAATTTCAGGAAAAGGACGTCTCACCAACCATTAATCATGGCCATGGATCAGTCATGACTTGGGGCTGTGTTGCAGCCAATGGTACGGGGAACATTTCACGGGTAGAGGGAAGAATGAATTCAATGTGATGGTGGCTCAGTGGTTAACACTGCAACCTTGCAGCGCTGGGGTCCTGGGTTCAAATCCCACCAAGGGCAACATCTGCAAGGCGTGTGTATGTTCCCCCCGTGTTTGTGTGGGTTTCCTCCTGATACTATGGTTTCCTCTCACATTCCAACGACATACTGATAGGCATTTAGATTGGGACAACGATGATAACAGATGTAAAGCGCTGCGGAATATGATAGCGCTATACAAGCAAAAATATACCGTATATACTCGTGTATAAGCAGAGTTTTTCAGCACATTTTTTGTGCTGAAAACGCCCCCATCGGCTTATAAATGAGTCAGTTGTCCCAGAAGGCCAGCTGCTAAAGAGAAATGACTATTTCTCTTAGGCTGTGGTTCCACGGTCCGGAACCACAGCGCTTTGGACGGAGCGGAAATTCCGCTCCGTCTAAGCCCCGCCCCCTTTATGACGCGCGATCTTTCCGGAGGTGTTCAGGACACCTCCGGAACACCTCCGGAAAGAACGCAGGGCTACATAGCCCTGTGTTAAATTCTGTTGCGGCGACGCACCTGTCGCCGCAATACGCGAGGACATGCTGCGGTCTAAAAAGACGCGCCGCATGTCCGTTTACGCAGGTCTGCCACCTGCGTATTGTTACGCATAGTGGAGACGGGATTTCTTGAAATCCCCTCCACTATGCTGTAACATCTGGACGCTGCGTGTTTGGTGCTGCGCCAGCGCACAGCGCCAAACACGCAGCGTTTCCTGACCGTGGAAACTCACCCTTATAGTATGCACAGTACCAGCCGCAGCCACCGGCTTCCAGAAGACATCCTGCTCCCCCTCCAGCTCGCCCTCGCAGCATCTCGTTGTTCCCGGGGCGCCCTCGCAGCATCTCGTTGTTCCCGGGGCGCCCTCGCAGCATCTCATTGTTCCCGGGGCGCCCTCGCAGCATCTCATTGTTCCCAGGGCGCTCTCGCAGCATCTCGTTGTTCCCGGGCGCCCTCGCAGCATCTCGTTGGTTCCCGTGGCGCCCTCTCAGCATCTCGTTGTTCCCAGGATGCCCTCGCAGCATCTCTTTGGTTCCCGGGGCGCCCTCGCAGCATCTCGTTGGTTCCCGGGGCGCACTCGCAGCATCTCGTTGGTTCCCGGGCGCACTCGCAGCATCTCGTTGGTTCCCGGGCGCACTCGCAGCATCTCGTTGGTTCCCGGGGCGCACTCGCAGCATCTCGTTGGTTCCCGGGGCGCCCTCGCAGCATCTCGTTGGTTCCCGGGGCGCCCTAGCAGCATCTCGTTGGTTCCCGGGGCGCCCTCGCAGCATCTCGTTGGTTCCCGGAGCGCCCTCGCAGCATCTCGTTGTTCCTGGGGCGCCTTCGCAGCATCTCGTTGTCCCCGGGGCGCCCTCGCACCATCTCGTCCCCGGGGCGCCCTCGCACCATCTCGTTGTCCCCGGGGGAGCCACGCTTACCAGGATGGGAGGGGGGGAGCCACACGTACCATGACATGGATGAGAGGACAATGCATTCCCGGCTTATACTTTTGACTTATACTAAGTCAAAAAGCTTACCCAGTTTTCCGTGGCAAAATTATGTGCGTTGGTTTTTACTCGAGTATATACGGTAATAAATAATAATTAAATGAAATTTCAACAAATTCTTGATGCAAACTTAACATAATCTGTAAAAAAGTTGAAGATGAAAAGAGGATGAGGAAGAGGATGTCTTCTACAAACGGAGAATGATCCTAAACACACGTCAAAATAGGCAATAGACGACCTCAAAAGGCGCAAGATGAAGGATTTACAATAGCCCTCACAGTCCCCTGATCTGATTATCATTGAAAATCTGTGGGGAAACCTAAAAATAGAGGAAGCAAAACAACCCAGGAATCTCACAGAATGGGAGGAATTCTCCAAGGAAGAATGGAGGAAAACCCCTCAAACAAGAAGTGAAAGACTCTTGTCTGGCTACAATAAGCGTTAACAAGCTGTGATACTTTCAAAAGGGGGCGCTACTAGGTACTAACCTTGCAGGGTGCCCAAACTTTTGCATCGGCCCAATTTCCTTCTTGTAACTTTTAAAATATAAAAGATGATAATATACCATATATTTTTTTTATTTTGCTTAAAATACCAAGGAAATGTGTCATCTGAAACTTTAGTACTTTTAGAGATCGTTTCATCTTCAACCTGCTCAATTGTGAACAAAAACAGTAGTTTTGACCAGGGGTGCCCAAACTTTTACTTTTCACTGGACAGATGACAGGGTGATATATACAGATGACAGGGTGGTATATACGGTATGATGACAGATATATATACACCGCTCAAAGAAAGAAGAGGAACACTAAAATCCCACATCCTAGGTATCACTGAATGAAATATGCCAGTTGCAGATCTCTATTCATTACATAGTGGAATGTGTTGAGAACAATAAAACATAAAAATAATTACTGTAAATCACAATTAATATCCCATGGAGGTCTGGATTTGGAATGGTACTCAAAATCAAAGTGGAAAATCAAATTTGCAGGCTGATCCAACTTCAGTGGAAATGTCTCCAGACAAGGAAATGATGCTCAGTAGTGTGTGTGGCCTCCACGTGCCTGTATGACCGCCATACAACGCCTGGGCATGTTCCTGATGAGGCGGCGGATGGTCTCCTGAGGGATCGCCTCCCAGACCTGGACTAAAGCATCCGTCAACTCCTGGACAGTCTTTGGTGCAATGTGGCATTGGTAAATGGAATGAGACATGATGTCCCAGATGTGCTTCAGGTCTGGGGAACGGGCGGGCCAGTCCATAGCGTCAATGCCTTCGTTGTGCAGGAACTGCTGACACACTCCGGCCACATGGGGTCTGGCATTGTCCTGCATTAGGAGGAACCCAGGGCCAACCGCACCAGCATATGGTCTCACAAGGGGTCTGAGGATCTCATCCCGGTACCTAATGGCAGTCAGGCTACCTCTGGCGAGCACATGGAGGGCTGTGCGGCCCTCCAAAGAAATGCCACCCCACACTATTACTGACCCATTGCCAAACCGGTCATGTTAAAGGATGTTACAGGCGGCAGATCGCTCTCCATGGCGTCTCCAGACTCTGTCACTTATGTCACGTGCTCTCATCTGTGAAGAGCACTGGTCGCCAATGTCGAGTCTGACAGTCTTTGTGTTCTGTCAAATGCCAATCGCCCTGCACAGTGTTGGGCTGTAAGCATAACACTCACTTATGGATATCGGGCCTCATACCACCCTCATGGGGTCAGTTTCTGACAGTTTGAGCAGACAAATAAATGTATGTTAGTGGCCTGCTGGAGGTCATTTTGCAAGGCTCTGGCACTGCTCCTCCTGTTCCTCCTTGCACAAGGGAGGAGGTAGTGGACCACCTGCTGGTTTGTTGCCCCCTCTGTCTCCCGGTGTACTGTACTGTCTTGTCTCCTGGTATCTTCTGCAAGCTCTGGACACTGTGCTGACAGACACAGCTAACCTTGCCACAGCTCACATTGATGTGCCATCCTGGATGAGCTGCGCTACCTGAGCAAATTATGTGGGTTGTAGACACCGACTCATGCTACTGTACAGTACCTCTAGGGGTGAGAGCAATGACAAAATGCAAAAGTGACTAACAGACTAAAAAATTAAAACAGAGAAATGGTCTGTGGTCTCTTCTGCAGAACTGCTCCTTTATAGGGGTTGTCTTGCTAATTGCCGATCTTTTCTTCTTTTCTACCTGTTATCGGATTCATTTGCACAACAGCAGGAGAAATTGATTAACAATCCCTGTTACTTCATAACTGGACAGGTTGATTTCACCGAAGTGTGATGACTTGCAGTTCATTGTGTAAAGTGTTCCCTTTATTTTATGAGTACTGTATGTATGTATGTATGTGTGTGTGTGTGTGTTTTGTATATATATATATATGTGTGTGAGTGTAGAGGTGTGTATATATGTATTTATATTAGTGGCAGGATGCAAAATGCAAGCAGGAACTGCGTATACTGAACACCACAACCAAGTAGCGGGAATTGTATACAGGAACATCTGCGCAGCTTATGGGTTAAGTCCAGGTGAGAGACCCCAGAGAAAGTAGTGGAGAATGAAAGGGCTAAAATCCTGTGGGACTTCAAGATCCAGACGGATAAGCAATGGATCCTCAAGGGAGAACTGGAGAAGATGTGGACGGTGAAGGCCGCAGTGATTCCAGGGGTGATAGGAGCAGTGACCCCTGAGAAGGGAGAATGGCTACAACACATCCCAGGAGCAACATATGAGCTCTCCATCCAGAAAAGCGCAATGCTGAGAACAACTAACATACTAATATAATATATACCTGTCCTCTCTATATACAGTATATACCACTACTGTATACTCCTATGTTCATACATACCATCCCGTCCTCTCTATATACAGCATATACCACACCTGTATACTCCTATGTTCATACATACCATCCCGTCCCCTCTATATACAGCATATACCAGGGGTCGACAAAGCTGTTCAGAATCTAGGAGCCAGCCAAAAAATTTAGGAGCCAGAATTTTTTTTTCATTTCATCATTGCCTCCTTCTCATCATCAATGCCTGCCCATCATCATCATCGCCTCCTCATCATATCATCGCCTCCCCATCATCATCATGGTCTCCCCATCATCATCAATGCCTGCCAATCATCATCATCGCCTCCTCATCATATCATCGCCTCCCCATCATCATCATCGCCTCCCCATCATCATCATCGCCTCCCCATCATCATCATCGCCTGCCCATCATCATCATCGCCTGCCCATCATCATCATCGCCTGCCCATCATCATCATCGCCTCCCCATCATCATCATCGCCTCCCCATCATCATCATCGCCTCCCCATCATCATCAGTGCCTCCCCATCATCATCAATGCCTTCCCATCATCATGAATGCCTCCCCATCATCATCATCAATGCCTCCCTATCATCATCAATGCCTCCCCATCATCATCAATGCCTCCCCATCATCATCATCGCCTCCCCATCATCATCATCGCCTCCCCATCATCATCAATGTCTCCCCATCATCATCATCCCCTCCCCATCATCATTATCGCCTCCCCATTATCATCAATGCCTCCCCATCATTATCAATGTCTCCCCATCATCATCAATGCCTCCCCATCATCATCATCGCCTCCCCATCATCATCATCGCCTCCCCATCATCATCATCGCCTCCCCATCATCATCGCCTCCCCATTATCATCATCGCCTCCCCATCATCATCAGTGGCTCCCCATCATCATCAATGCCTTCCCATCATCATGAATGCCTCCCCATCATCATCATCAATGCCTCCCATCATTATCAATGCCTCCCCATCATCATCATCACCTCCCCATCATCATCATCGCCTCCCCATTATCATCAATGTCTCCCCATCATCATCAATGCCTCCCCATCATCATCATCGCCTTCCATCATCATCATCGCCTCCCCATTATCATCAATGTCTCCCCATCATCATCAATCTTCCCCATCATCATCATCCCCTCCCCATCATCATTATCGGCTCCCCATTATCATCAATGCCTCCCCATCATTATCAATTCCTCCCCATCATCATCATCGCCTCCCCATCATCATCATCGCTTTCCCATTATCATCAATGCCTCCCCATCATTATCAATGTCTCCCCATCATCATCAATGCCTCCCTCACATCCTCCCATCATCATCGCCTCCCCATTATCATCAATGCCTCCCCATCATCGTCAATGCCTCCCCATCATTATCAATTCCTCCCCATCATCATCATCATCGCCTCCCCATCATCATCATCGCTTTCACATTATCATCAATGCCTCCCCATCATTATCAATGCCTCCCCATCATCATCATCGCCTCCCCATCATCATCATCGCCTCCCCATTATCATCAATGCCTCCCCATCATCGTCAATGTCTCCCCATCATCGTCAATGCCTCCCCATTATCATCAATGCCTCCCCATCTCATCATCAACTACCCTTCCCCCACCACCATCACACAGACAGCACCCCAGCACACAAGCACTCTCTCACATACACACACAAAGCACCGCACTACATACACACACACATATCTCACCTGTCCGGCGTCCGCGCGCTCTCTGCCACAGCTGGCCGCTGAATGATGACGTCATTCAGCGGCGCTGCTGTGAGAGGAAGCGCAGGCGCCCCCTGGAGCCTGGAGCTGCGGCAGCGCAGGCACGGGGAGCGGTGAGTATTGTGCCAGCTGCTGCCGGGGCCCTGAGCAAGGGGGGGAGGGGGCAGTGGCGGCGCGGCGGCACTGACACCGCTCTCCTCCGCTAACGAGCGCCCCAGTGCCCGACGGCGAGTGGGCCCCCCCGCCTGCTTAGGGCCCCGACAAAACATTTTCTAGGCGCCACTGGCGACCTGGCGCCCGTGTTTGTCGAACCCTGGCATATACCACACCTGTATACTCCTATGTTCATACATACCATCCCGTCCTCTCTATATACAGCATATACCACACCTGTATACTCCTATGTTCATACATACCATCCCGTCCTCTCTATATACAGCATATACCACACCTGTATACTCCTATGTTCATACATACCATCCCGTCCTCTATTATACAGCATATACCACACCTGTATACTCCTATGTTCATACATACCATCCCGTCCTCTCTATATACAGCATATACCACACCTGTATACTCCTATGTTCATACATACCATCCCGTCCTCTCTATATACAGCATATACCACACCTGTATACTCCTATGTTCATACATACCATTCCGTCCTCTCTATATACAGTATATACCACACCTGTATACTCCTATGTTCATACATACCATCTTGTCCTCTCTATATACAGTATATACCACACCTGTATACTCCTATGTTCATACATACCATCCCGTCCTCTATATACAGCATATACCACACCTGTATACTCCTATGTTCATACATACCATCCTGTCCTCTATATACAGCATATACCACACCTGTATACTCCTATGTTCATACATACCATCCCGTCCTCTCTATATACAGTATATACCACACCTGTATACTCCTATGTTCATACATACCATCCGTCCTCTCTATATACAGCATTTACCACACCTGTATACTCCTATGTTCATACATACCATCCCGTCCTCTCTATATACAGTATATACCACACCTGTATACTCCTATGTTCATACATACCATCCCGTCCTCTCTATTTACAGCATTTACCACACCTGTATACTCCTATGTTCATACATACCATCCCGTCCTCTCTATATACAGTATATACCACACCTGTATACTCCTATGTTCATACATACCATCCCGTCCTCTCTATATACACCATATACCACACCTGTATACTCCTATGTTCATACATACCATCCCGTCCTCTCTATATACAGCATATACCACACCTGTGTACTCCTATGTTCATACATACCATCCCGTCCTCTCTATATACAGCATATACCACACCTGTATACTCCTATGTTCATACATACCATCCCGTCCTCTCTATATATACAGCATATACCACACCTGTATACTCTATGTTCATACATACCATCCCGTCCTCTCTATATACAGCATATACCACACCTGTGTACTCCTATGTTCATACATACCATCCCGTCCTCTCTATATACACATATACCACACCTGTATACTCCTATGTTCATACATACCATCCCGTCCTCTCTATATACAGCATATACCACACCTGTATACTCCTATGTTCATACATACCATCCCGTCCTCTCTATATACAGCATATACCACACCTGTATACTCCTATGTTCATACATACCATCCCGTCCTCTCTATATATACAGCATATACCACACCTGTATACTCCTATGTTCATACATACCATCCCGTCCTCTCTATATACAGCATATACCACACCTGTATACTCCTATGTTCATACATACCATCCCGTCCTCTATATATAACAGCATATACCACACCTGTATACTCCTATGTTCATACATACCATCCCGTCCTCTCTATATACAGCATATACCACACCTGTATACTCCTATGTTCATACATACCATCCCGTCCTCTCTATATACAGCATATACCACACCTGTATACTCCTATGTTCATACATACCATCCCGTCCTCTCTATATATACAGCATATACCACACCTGTATACTCCTATGTTCATACATACCATCCCGTCCTCTCTATATACAGCATTTACCACACCTGTATACTCCTATGTTCATACATACCATCCCGTCCTCTTATATAAGCAGCATATACCACACCTGTATACTCCTATGTTCATACATACCATCCCGTCCTCTCTATATACAGCATATACCACACCTGTATACTCCTATGTTCATACATACCATCCCGTCCTCTCTATATACAGCATATACCACACCTGTATACTCCTATGTTCATACATACCATCCCGTCCTCTCTATATATACAGCATATACCACACCTGTATACTCCTATGTTCATACATACCATCCCGTCCTCTTATATACAGCATATACCACACCTGTATACTCCTATGTTCATACATACCATCCCGTCCTCTCTATATACAGCATATACCACACCTGTATACTCCTATGTTCATACATACCATCCCGTCCTCTATATATACAGCATATACCACACCTGTATACTTTTCATACATACCATCCCGTCCTCTCTATATACAGCATATACCACACCTGTATACTCCTATGTTCATACATACCATCCCGTCCTCTCTATATACAGCATATACCACACCTGTATACTCCTATGTTCATACATACCATCCCGTCCTCTATATATACAGCAGCATATACCACACCTGTATACTCCTATGTTCATACATACCATCCCGTCCTCTCTATATACAGCATATACCACACCTGTATACTCCTATGTTCATACATACCATCCCGTCCTCTATATATACAGCATATACCACACCTGTATACTCCTATGTTCATACATACCATCCCGTCCTCTCTATATACAGCATATACCACACCTGTATACTGCTATGTTCATACATACCATCCCGTCCTCTATATATACAGCATATACCACACCTGTATACTCCTATGTTCATACATACCATCCCGTCCTCTCTATATACAGCATTTACCACACCTGTATACTCCTATGTTCATACATACCATCCCGTCCTCTATATATACAGCATATACCACACCTGTATACTCCTATGTTCATACATACCATCCCGTCCTCTATATATACAGCATATACCACACCTGTATACTCCTATGTTCATACATACCATCCCGTCCTCTATATATACAGCATATACCACACCTGTATACTCCTATGTTCATACATACCATCCCGTCCTCTCTATATACAGATATACCACACCTGTATACTCCTATGTTCATACATACCATCCCGTCCTCTATATATACAGTATATACCACACCTGTATACTCCTATGTTCATACATACCATCCCGTCCTCTATATACAGCATATATCACACCTGTATACTCCTATGTTCATACATACCATCCCGTCCTCTATATACAGCATATCACACCTGTATACTCCTATGTTCATACATACCATCCCGTCCTCTATATATACAGTATATACCACACCTGTATACTCCTATGTTCATACATACCATCCCGTCCTCTATATACAGCATATACCACACCTGTATACTCCTATGTTCATACATACCATCCCGCCCTCTCTATATACAGTATATACCACACCTGTATACTCCTATGTTCATACATACCATCCCGTCCTCTCTATATACAGCATATACCACACCTGTATACTCCTATGTTCATACATACCATCCCGTCCTCTCTATATACAGCATTTACCACACCTGTATACTCCTATGTTCATACATACCATCCCGTCCTCTCTATATACAGCATTTACCACACCTGTATACTCCTATGTTCATACATACCATCCCGTCCTCTCTATATACAGCATATACCACACCTGTATACTCCTATGTTCATACATACCATCCCGTCCTCTATATATACAGCATATACCACACCTGTATACTCCTATGTTCATACATACCATCCCGCCCTCTCTATATACAGTATATACCACACCTGTATACTCCTATGTTCATACATACCATCCCGTCTCTCTATATACAGCATATACCACACCTGTATACTCCTATGTTCATACATACCATCCCGTCCTCTATATACAGCTATATACCACACCTGTATACTCCTATGTTCATACATACCATCCCGCCCTCTCTATATACAGTATATACCACACCTGTATACTCCTATGTTCATACATACCATCCCGCCTCTCTATATACAGATATACCACACCTGTATACTCCTATGTTCATACATACCATCCCGTCCTCTATATACAGCATATACCACACCTGTATACTCCTATGTTCATACATACCATCCCGCCTCTCTATATACAGTATTACCACACCTGTATACTCCTATGTTCATACATACCATCCCGTCCTCTATATATACAGCATTTACCACACCTGTATACTCCTATGTTCATACATACCATCCCGTCCTCTTATATACAGATATACCACACCTGTATACTCCTATGTTCATACATACCATCCCGTCCTCTATATATACAGCATATACCACACCTGTATACTCCTATGTTCATACATACCATCCCGCCTCTATATACAGCATATACCACACCTGTATACTCCTATGTTCATACATACCATCCGCCTCTTATATACAGCATATACCACACCTGTATACTCCTATGTTCATACATACATCCCGTCCTCATATATACAGCATATACCACACTATCTCTATGTGTCATAGATACCATCGTCCTACTTATTACAGAAGTATTGCTCAAAACTTTAATCAAATGCTATATTTCATTAACATACCATACCCGGCACTCGTAATGATACAGCATTTACCACACACTGTATACGTTCCTAGTGTTCTAATGACCCAATCCGTCGAATTAACAACCTCTCATACACATACCTGCAGTCTAGGACCTTATGTCCTTATTTCTTTTATATACGTCCTGCTTTCTTACATACTTCCCCCGCCCAGAGCCGGGGATGGGCACCATCTGCCTAATACACAGTGACCCCTTGACAGAGCATCTGTATTTCCATGTATTTTAACGGTCAATGCTATATAATGGAGGAAGTTTTCTCAGAAGGGGAAAACTGTCTACGCACGTAGAGTCTGATTTTACTCTCCACTGATCTCCAGGGACATGACCGGTCCTAGCCCGACATCCGACGCCTCTGTCTGGACTATGAACTCTTTGGAGAAGTCCAATGCTAAACCATCCAATTGCCTACAGAAGTCCCGTGTAAGTTCCTGCAATGCCGTCTCAGCCTCTGGAGACCACTTAAGGATAACTGATTGTGCCCTTTAGGAGATTGGTTAGAGATGATGCTAATACGGCAAAATGAGGGACAAATCTCCTGTTACAGCCTACAATTCCCATCAATGCTCTGACCTGTTTTTTCATGAGGGGGTCAGACCTGCTTTGTATCGCCTTCTGTGAAGTTACCTTCCTGGCGGACTTTAAGAATCCTATAAGGCCTTAAATTAATCCAAGCATGCGGCTCATTAAGTGTCAAGGGGGATACCACGACAGAGCGGGGCCAGAAGATTGTGTCGTCTGGTTTCATGAACTCCTGCACTGGTTACAAGTACTTCACCATCTTATTAAAGAGTGAATGTTTTTTTTTCTGGCAGTGCAAAGGTTAATCTGTTCAGTTGGAGCTTTCCTACCTGGATTGTCTCAGCTGTTCTGTGTTGGACATTCCCCTCTACACTATATATGCTCACCTCTGGCACTTAGGAATTGCCAGTAATAGTTCTTGCTGCCTGGTTGGCATTTGGAGATTGTTCAGGAGATTGTTGCTTTGAATTTTGTCTGTCTGCACATCCTCGTCCTCTCCTATTTGGTTTCTCCTTCCTTAAACTCCCCTGTGTCCCACTCTGTTTGGTGAGTGTATTTTGTATGATGTTTTCATTTATCCCTGTCCGTCTGCCTTTGTTTGTCTGGTTAGTGTTATCCTGTACACTTCAGCTTCTCATTACCCTGTGTGCGGGACGGAACAGATAAGGGTTCATATAGACAAGGGCGCCCCCAGTTCTAGAGATATGGTTAGCGCCCATAGTCCCAATACCACTGTGACAGTGAGTTTCCTGCTCAACGACATGAGTGAGACCTGGCTTCTCCCAGAACATGTCCCTCTTTTGGGTCACAATTTTACACCCTTAATGTTGGCTTCTGACTGCCCAAAAAGCAAGGGTTTCAAGCAGGTCCCATCGTTCCAGGGTTTTAGTAGGTTACCATAATATATTGAGAAGGTCTTCTTTTTCCTTTTCGGTATACTGTATAGTTGACCTTTCCCTCCTTTTCCACCACCTTTCTTTACAGAGTTCCTGCCACTGGGTACAGAATTTGCTATCCCCTGTGGGCACGAACACAAATACCTGATCCACAGGCCTAACTTGTCTCACTCCAGCCGACCTGTTATACCCCCCGTATTTTTGCTCTTTGACCTCAAGGAGGCGCTCTTTTATTTTGCCCTTCAATTTGGTCTCTCTACACAACCGATCATTTTTCATGGCAAAACACGGGATGAGGATCATCATTCGGCCACATTACATTTTCCAGGGCAACGTTTAACCCCTTACCGACATCGGGCGTAATAGTACGCCGATGTCAGACTCCCTCCCTTTGATGTGGGCTCCTGTTTTGAACAGCTGACATGTTCCTACAATAGCTGCGGGTGGAATTGCGATCCAACCGTGGCTATTAACTAGTTAAATGCCGCTGTAAACCCCTGACAGTTGTATTTAAATGGCACTTCCGGCCATCGGGCCGGAAATGCGCTCACCGGTGACCCGCGTCACGTGATCGCGGGTCACCGATGCGTCGGCATGACAACCGGAGGTCTCCTGCAGACCTCTATAATTGTCAGTGCCTCCTTACTGTGAGCGCCACCCAGTGGTCGGTGGTCACAGCAAGTGAGTAAAGGCAGAGACAGACTGCCGTATTTCTTGTGCGAGAATCGCATGGTAAAACTGGTACTGGCTGTTGGCTTTCCTGACCTGAGTGTGACAGCTGCATAGTAATCCATCACGCTGTCTTGCTCCGG
This sequence comes from Oophaga sylvatica, assembly GCA_033576555.1. Classification (NCBI taxonomy): domain Eukaryota; kingdom Metazoa; phylum Chordata; class Amphibia; order Anura; family Dendrobatidae; genus Oophaga; species Oophaga sylvatica. Next base: position 35,693 of record JARQOD010004998.1, read on the forward strand.
TCAGGAGAGATGCTGGGCCAGTCGGTTCAGTGCCATGCGATTCTCGCACGAGTTATACGGCCGTCTGACTCTGCCCTAATTCTACTACATAGAGGCGATCTGCTCATCGCCTGTATGTAGCAGAGGCGATCGAGTTGGGCCAGCTTCTGCGGTTGTCTCGGGTGACTCCTCCGCGGTTGTCTCGGGTGACTCCTCCGCGGTTGTCTCGGGGGACTCCTCGCGTGTCCGGGGACTCCTCCGCGGTTGTCTCGGTGGACTCCTCGCGGTTGTCCGGTGGACTCCTGCGCGGTTGTCCCCGGTGGACTCCTGCGCGGTTGTCCCCGGTGGACTCCTGCGCGGTTGTCCCCGGTGGACTCCTGCGCGTTGTCCGGTGGACTCGCGCGTTCCCGGTGGACTCCTGCGCGGTTGTCCCCGGTGGACTCCTGCGCGGTTGTCCCCGGTGGACTCCTGCGCGGTTGTCCCCGGTGGACTCCTGCGCGGTTGTCCCCGGTGGATCCCGCCGTTTCCGGGACCCCCGGTTGTCCCGGGGACTCCTCGCGGTTGTCCCCGGTGGACTCCTGCGCGGTTCCGTGGACTCCTGCCTGTTGTCCGGTGGACTCCTGCGCGTTGTCCCCGTGACTCTGCGCGGTGTCCCCGGTGGACTCCTCCGCGGTTGTCCCGGTGGACTCCTCCGCGTTGTTCCCCGGTGACTCCTCCGCGTTGTCCGTGGACTCCTCCGCTGTTGTCCCCGGTGGACTCCTCGCTGTCCCGGACCTCCGCTGTTGTCCCCGGTGGACTCCTCCGCGGTTGTCCCGGGGGACTCCTCCGCGGTTGTCCCGGGGGACTCCTCCAAGTCCAGGACATTGGTTCAGCAGATGCTTCCTCATTCTCCCCTCTAGCCAGTGCATTGACATTCACCATTTACATCGTGTGACCTTGTTAATATAACAACTCCTGGTGGTTTACGGGACTACCGGGTTCTACAACTTCAGCTCATAAGTCCCAGAACAACAGAAAATCTTTACCGATAACAATAGTGTGCAACAAGTCCTCGACATTTCCTGCTTGGTGAACATGGATCCACAGTCTGTGCATATGTCCACCTGGGCCATGGGATAGTTCTTCGAGTCTCCATGAATTCAACTCCCCCACCCTCTTCTCAGGGATTAGCAGATGCGGAAGTGTGGCCCTGACCAGTGTTGCCAAACTCAGAGTCCAGGAGCCGAGATACATTCTCACCTTTTACCGTCACCTGGCACAGCTGAGGTCCCTTACCTGTGTGCAGTACGGCACTGCATGTGAGATGTGCAAAAATTGAGAAGTGTCGGCTTACGGAGCAATCCATTGGTCCTGAGACCAACAGACAATGGGCTGCCATATGACCTGAGGCATGACACTGCCAACAGACAATGGTATGAGATGTACCCCTTGAAACTGGCCCCTCCTAGGTTTTTGGGTGCCCCTCAGACATGGCCTTGGGCTCCTTCTTTTGGGTATCCCAAAAACGTGACCTGAGGTTCCCTTTATTGCTCAGGGAGTTCTCCTTGACAGGGTATCTTTCCACGAGGCTCGCAAGATCCTCTGCATTCTGGGGATCTCCCTGGACAACCAAGCTTTGTACGGTAGTGAGTCCTCCATCACTATTTCCACCATCTGTGCTGGAGATCAGATCTTGGGCTGTAGCCATATTTGCACCAGGTGTAACAGATTGAACATCTTGGACCTGGGAGGCTTGTCCCTATACCTGTAGTAGCCCTAGAGGTGCACACGTTTCGCCCTAGGTGACACCAAAATGTGCCATAATCTCTGCTTTCAGTTTATCATATTCTTTGGCATTCTGCAGGCCAAGGTCGTAGTATGCTTTCTGCTCTTCCCCGATAAGGTATGGAGCTAGGACCACTGTCCATTACTCTGGGGGCAGTTTCAGAGATGGTCAGGAAAGCCTTGACGTCATCCTCCAGAGTCGTTTTCTGCAAGGCATCCCATATTGTTTGCCTCATGCAATTATCTCACTTTAGTTGGCGGGAGATGCCATCTCTCTTAGCCGGACAGTTTCTAACAGGAGAGCCATCTGATGCTGAGATGAAACTGCTGGGCTACGAGTTTCTTGGCTTCTTGTTGGGCTGCTGCAGATTGGCTTGGACCAAGTGCTTACCAAGCTCCTCCGTGCTTTCAGACTGTGTTTGCAGTCCTGTAGTTGCCTTTACCCAGGCACTCAGCCTTTACACTGCAATTACTGTGCTCTCTGGGACTTCATGCCCAACATCAATTGTAGGGGTTCACTCTCTCGTAGCCACTCGAATTCTGAAGCCACTGGGCTTTTACATAAAAAATGGAATAGTGTTAATTATTTACTGGTTGCACAGCGCCGAAAACAAAACCATAAACATAAAATTCCTGGCTTTGTCCTGACACTAACTAAACAGTACAGACCCTGGTTACTCGTACATGGCTGAGCTAGTCCCAGTTTGGTCACACACAATGGCAATTGTCCATAGCAATCACTGATGCCTGCAGTTAGTGCAGTTCTGTGCAGACTCTTCTCAGAGAGACTGGTTGATGTCTCCCGAGCTCCAACACAGCCCACTCACTTCCCCCAGCTGACTGGCCAGTCACCACATGGCCTGGTTCTAGCCATAGCTATCCAGATGCTGTTAATCAGGACCTGTAGTTCTGGGATTTAACCCTAGCCTTCTGCAGTCTTTGGGGTCTGTCTCTCCAGCTTTGCCCATCTAGAGGTGACATTTTGCCCCTTCCTCTTTGCCTCCTCGCTCTCTGCTCAGTCACATTGTATGTATAAGTCTGTGATCAACAATTTTCACGTCTTCTCACAGATTCTCTCTGATTTGGATCTGGACTGTTACTGGACTGTTCACACACATGAATATTCTCTGATCTACACCCACCATTGTAGCTCTGGCAGGATGTTTAGGGTTGTTGTCCTGTTGGAAGGTGAGCCTATGCCCCAGTCTGGGGTCTTCTGTAGCCTCTCACAGGTTTTTCCTCCCAAGATTGCCCTGTATTTAGCTCCATCCTTCTTCCTGTAACCTCTGACCAGCTTCCCTGCCCCTGCTGAAGAAAAGCCTCCCCACAGCAGAGAGCTGCCACTACCATGTGTGACTGTGGGGATGGTGTTTTCAAGGTGATGAACTGTACTAGTTTTCTGTGACACAGCGTTTTTTGCTTTTATCCTAAAAATCCTGCTTCAGTGTCATCTGACCAGTATCCCTTTTTCCACATGTTCACTGTGACCCTTACATGGAACTTCTTATGGCTTTCAAAATTTTAATTTTTTTAAAGGCCAAATTTGTGGAGTACGCGACTAACAGTTGTCCTATGCACAGATTCTCCCCCTCAGTTGTGGATCTCTGCAGCTCTCCAGTGACCAATGGCCTCTTGTTTACTTCTCTTATTAGTGCTCTCCTTGCTTGGGATGTCAGGTTAGGTGCACGGCCATGTTTTGGTAGGTTTGCAGTTGTGCCATGCTCCTTCCATTTTTGAATGATGCATTGATCAATACTGTGTGAGATATTCAGAGCTTGGGCTATTATTTATAACCTAACCCTGCTTTCTTCCTCTCCTCCACTTTATCCCTGACCTGTCTGGTGGGCTCCTTGGTTTTCATGATGTTGTTTGATCGCTAATGTTTTCACACAAATCTCCTGAGGCCTTCAGAGAACAGCTGTAGTTATACTGAAGAGAAATCACACCCAGGTGTACGCAGTGTACTAATGATGTGACTTCTGGAGGTGATTGGTCACTTGGGATTTTATTCGGGGTGATCAGACTACAGGGGGCTGAATACTAATGCACGTCACAATTCTCAGATTTATAATGATTAGTAAACCCTGTATCATTTTCTTTACATATTACAAATACTTGTCACTTTGTTGTGTCACAGAAAATCCCAATGAACACACTTAAGCTTGTGTAACGTGTAAAATGTAGAAAAATTCACAGGGTTTGATGACTTTAGCAAGGCACTGTATGCAGCATATACCAGGTCTCTATACTCTGCTCTTACATTTATTATATGGCTGTCCTCACAGGGTTGTGGGGGTCTCGCTGGGGGGTCTGAGGGCCCTTTTTTCACCAATGTAGTGGCTTGAGGCGATGAGTGAGACTGGGGTAAAGGGCCGGTCATCACTGGTGCCCGGCACTGACTCCGGGGCTCAGTCATCGCTGACATTGCCTCTTATCTCCTGGCTGTGGATGAGGGTGAAGGTTGCTGCATTTATTACCCGGATTAACAGCACCGCGTACTTTACCCCGTGTGACACTCCATGTTGTGCGCAAGTGCATGCTGGGTACTCCGCGAAGGGTGTTGGTCCGGACGTCCGCTCTTACCTGTAGTCTCCATCTCGCATGTCCGTGTCCATTCATTCCCTAACCACAGAAGTCCACACGATGGACACCAGGAGATAGTCGCTGTCCCCTCACTCTCCTAATCCCTTCTGTCTTCTTGTGTTCCAGAGAACAGTAAATCCAGACGCCCCCGAGCCTAACACGTGTTCTCCTCCCCCGAGATGTCCCACTAATGGCCATGAATAGCAAGGAGGGCGCCGAGGTCTCAGGTAACATTATTTGTGAGGTTATATCCTGTACTGGGTCTAAAGTGAGATTATATGTGAGATTATACCCTGTACTGAGGTCTAAAGTGAGATTATATGTGAGATTATACTCTGTACCGAGGTCTAAAGTGAGATTATACCCTGTATCGGGGTCTCAGATGAGATTATACCCTGTACTGAGGTCTAAAGTGAGATTATATGTGAGATTATACCCTGTACTGAGGTCTAAAGTGAGATTATATGTGAGATTATACCCTGTACTGAGGTCTAAAGTGAGATTATATGTGAGATTATACCCTGTACTGAGGTCTAAAGTGAGATTATATGTGAGATTATACCCTGTACCGAGGTCTAAAGTGAGATTATACCCTGTATCGGGGTCTCAGATGAGATTATACCCTGTACTGAGGTCTAAAGTGAGATTATATGTGAGATTATACCCTGTACTGAGGTCTAAAGTGAGATTATACCCTGTATCCTGGGTCTTGGATGAGATTATACTCTGTATCTTGGGTCTCGGGTGAGATTATACTCTGTATCTTGGGTCTCGGCTGAGATTATACCCTGTATCCTGGGTCTCGGGTGAGATTATACTCTGTATCTTGGGTCTCGGGTGAGATTATACTATGTATCCTGGGTCTCGAGTGAGATTATATACTGTATCCTGGGTCTCGAGTGAGATTATACCCTGTATCTGGGTCTTGGATGAGATTATATGCTGTATCCTGGGTCTCGGGTGAGATTATACTCTGTATCTTGGGTCTCGGGTGAGATTATACTCTGTATCTTGGGTCTCGGGTGAGATTATATGCTGTATCCTGGGTCTCGGGTGAGATTATACTCTGTATCCTGGGTCTTGGGTGAGATTATACTCTGTATCCTGGGTCTCGAGTGAGATTATACTCTGTATCTTGGGTCTCGGGTGAGATTATACTCTGTATCTTGGGTCTCGGGTGAGATTATACTCTGTATCCTGGGTCTTGGGTGAGATTATACTCTGTATCCTGGGTCTCGAGTGAGATTATACTGTATTCGGGTCTCGAGTGAGATTATACCCTGTATCTGGGTCTTGGATGAGATTATACTCTGTATCTTGGGTCTCGGGTGAGATTTATACTCTGTATCTTGGGTCTCGGGTGAGATTATACTCTGTATCTTGGGTCTTGGGTGAGATTATACCCTGTATCCTGGGTCTCGGGTGAGATTATACTCTGTATCTTGGGTCTCGGGTGAGATTATACTCTGTATCCTGGGTCTCGGGTGAGATTATACTCTGTATCCTGGGTCTCGAGTGAGATTATATACTGTATCCTGGGTCTCGAGTGAGATTATACCCTGTATCTGGGTCTTGGATGAGATTATATGCTGTATCCTGGGTCTCGAGTGAGATTATATGCTGTATCCTGGGTCTCGGGTGAGATTATACTCTGTATCTTGGGTCTCGGGTGAGATTATACTATGTATCCTGGGTCTCGAGTGAGATTATATACTGTATCCTGGGTCTCGAGTGAGATTATACCCTGTATCTGGGTCTTGGATGAGATTATATGCTGTATCCTGGGTCTCGGGTGAGATTATACTCTGTATCTTGGGTCTCGGGTGAGATTATACTCTGTATCTTGGGTCTCGGGTGAGATTATACCCTGTATCCTGGGTCTCGGGTGAGATTATACTCTGTATCTTGGGTCTCGGGTGAGATTATACTATGTATCCTGGGTCTCGAGTGAGATTATATACTGTATCCTGGGTCTCGAGTGAGATTATACCCTGTATCTGGGTCTTGGATGAGATTATATGCTGTATCCTGGGTCTCGGGTGAGATTATACTCTGTATCTTGGGTCTCGGGTGAGATTATACTCTGTATCTTGGGTCTCGGGTAAGATTATATGCTGTATCCTGGGTCTCGGGTGAGATTATACTCTGTATCCTGGGTCTTGGGTGAGATTATACTCTGTATCCTGGGTCTCAAGTGAGATTATACTCTGTATCTTGGGTCTCGGGTGAGATTATACTCTGTATCTTGGGTCTCGGGTGAGATTATACTCTGTATCCTGGGTCTTGGGTGAGATTATACTCTGTATCCTGGGTCTCGAGTGAGATTATATACTGTATTCTGGGTCTCGAGTGAGATTATACCCTGTATCTGGGTCTTGGATGAGATTATACTCTGTATCTTGGGTCTCGGTGGAGATTATACTCTGTATCTTGGGTCTCGGGTGAGATTATACTCTGTATCTTGGGTCTTGGGTGAGATTATACCCTGTATCCTGGGTCTCGGGTGAGATTATACTCTGTAGCTTGGGTCTCGGGTGAGATTATACTCTGTATCCTGGGTCTCGGGTGAGATTATACTCTGTATCCTGGGTCTCGAGTGAGATTATATACTGTATCCTGGGTCTCGAGTGAGATTATACCCTGTATCTGGGTCTTGGATGAGATTATATGCTGTATCCTGGGTCTCGAGTGAGATTATATGCTGTATCCTGGGTCTCGGGTGAGATTATACTCTGTATCTTGGGTCTCGGGTGAGATTATACTATGTATCCTGGGTCTCGAGTGAGATTATATACTGTATCCGGGGTCTCGAGTGAGATTATACCCTGTATCTGGGTCTTGGATGAGATTATATGCTGTATCCTGGGTCTCGGGTGAGAATATACTTTGTATCCTGGGTCTCGGGTGAGATTACAGTGCCTTGCGAAAGTATTAGGCTCTCTGGAACTTTTCAACCTTTTCCCACATATCATGCTTCAAACATAAAGATACCAAATGTAAATTTTTGGTGAAGAATCAACAACAAGTGGGACACAATTGTGAAGTTGAACGAAATGTATAGGTTATTTTAACTTTTTGTGGAAATACAAAAACTGAAAAGTGGGGCGTGTAATATTATTCAGCCCCTTTACTTTCAGTGCAACAAAATCACTCCAGAAGTTCATTGTGGATCTGTGAAAGATCCAATGTCCTAAATGACTAATGATGATAAATATAATCCACCTGTGTGTAATCAAGTCTCCGTATAAATGCACATGCTCTGTGATAGTGTCAGGGTTCTGTTTGAAGCACAGAGAGCATCATGAAGACCAAGGAACACAACAGGCAGGTCCGTGATACTGTTGTGGAGAAGTTTAAAGCCGGATTTGGATCCAAAATGATTTCCAAAACTTTAAACATCCCAAGGAGCACTGTGCAAGCGATCATATTGAAATGGAAGGAGTATCATACCACTGCAAATCTACCAAGACCCGGCCGTCCCTCTAAACTTTCATCTCAAACCAGGAGAAGACTGATCAGAGATGCAGCCAAGAGGCCCATGATCACTGTGGATGAACTGCAGTGATCTACAGCTGAGGTGGGACAGTCTGTCCATAGGACAACAATCAGTCGTACACTGCACAAATCTGGCCTTTATGGAAGAGTGGCACGAAGAAAGCCATTTCTCAAAGATATCCATAAAAAGTGTCGTTTAAAGTTTGCAACAAGCCACCTGGGAGACACCAAACATGTGAAGAAGGTGCTCTGGTCAGATGTTTTGTGTAAAGGCAACACAGCTCATCACCCTGAACACACCATCCCCACTGTCAAACATGGTGGTGGCAGCATCATGGTTCGGGCCTGCTTTTCTTCAGCAGGGACAGGGAAGCTGGTTGAAATTGATGGAAGATGGATGGAGCCAAATACAGGACCATTCTTGAAGAAAACCTGTTGGAGTCTGCACAAGATCTGAGACTGGGACGGAGATTTGTCTTCCAACAAGACAATGATCCCAAACATAAAGCAAAATCTACAGTGGAATGGTTCACAAATAAACGTATCCAGGTGTTAGAACGGCCAAGTCACAGTCCAGACCTGAATCCAACCGAGAATCTGTGGAAAGAGCTGAAAACTGCTGTTCACAAACGATCTCCATCCAACCTCACTGAGCTCCAGCTGTTTACCAAGGAAGAATGGGCGAGAATTTCAGTCTCTACATGTACAGAACTGATAGAGACGTACCCCAAGTGACTGCAGCTGTAATCACAGCAAAAGGTGGCGCAACAAAGTGTTAAGGTAAAGGGGCTGAATAATATTGCACGCCCCACTTTTCAGTTTTTGTATTTTCACAAAAATTTAAAATAATCAATAAATTTCGTTCAACTTCACAATTGTGTCCCACTTGTTGTTGATTCTTCACCAAAAATTTACATTTGGTATCTTTATGTTTGAAGCATCATATGTGGGAGAAGGTTGAAAAGTTCCAGGGGGCTGAATACTTTGGCAAGGCACTGTATATCCTGTATCCTGGGTCTCAGGTGGAATATACCCTGTATATTGGGTCTCGGGTGAGATTATACTTTATATCCTGGGTCTTTGGTGAAATTATACTCTGTACCTGGGTCTCGGGTGAGATTATATCTTGCATCCTGGGTCTCGGATGAATATCGGGGTCTCGGGTTAGAATATACCCTGTATCAGGGTATCGGGTGAGATTATATCCTGTATCAGGGTATCGGTGAGATTATATCCTGTATCAGGGTATCGGGTGAGATTATATCCTGTATCAGGGTATCGGGTGAGATTATATCCTGTATCGGGGTATCAGGTGAGATTATATCCTGTATCGGGTATCGGGTGAGATTATATCCTGTATCGGGGTATCGGGTGAGATTATATCCTGTATCGGGGTATCGGGTGAGATTATATCCTGTATCGGGTATCGGGTGAGATTATATCCTGTATCGGGGTATCGGGTGAGATTATATCCTGTATCGGGGTATCGGGTGAGATTATATCCTGTATCGGGGTATCGGGTGAGATTATATCCTGTATCGGGGTGTCTCATAATCCCGCATTTTTTCTTCTTTAGAAAACTGTCACCACATTAAGGTTTTTCTACCCAAGAAGCTGCTGGAGTGTTTACCGAGGTGTGCGGCCCTGCCGAAAGAGAGGCTGCGCTGGAACACCAATGAGGTACAACGCCTCCTGAGATACTCTGTGCTGCTCTACACGTACCGCTATGTAATCTGTGATCCCTGAGATCAGCATCTCTCCTGAGATACTCTGCTCTGCTGTATACCCCCACTGTGTGATCTGTGATCCCTGAGATCAGCCTTCTCTCCTGAGATACTCTGCTCTGCTGTATGTCCACTGCTGTGTGATCTGTTATCCCTGAGATCAGCATCTCTCCTGAGATACTCTGTGCTGCTGTATGCCCACTGCTGTGTGATCTGTGATCCCTGAGATCAGCCTCCTCTCCTGAGATACTCTGAGCTGCTGTATGCCTACTGCTGTGTGATCTGTGATCCCTGAGATCAGCCTTCTCTCCTGAGATACTCTGTGCTGCTGTATGCCCCCACTGTGTGATCTGTGATCCCTGAGATCAGCATCTCTCCTGAGATACTCTGTGCTGCTGTATGCCCACTGCTGTGTGATCTGTGATCCCTGAGATCAGCATCTCTCCTGAGATACTCTGCTCTGCTGTATGCCCACTGCTGTGTGATCTGTGATCCCTGAGATCAGCCTTCTCTCCTGAGATACTCTGTGCTGCTGTATGTCCACTGCTGTGTGATCTGTGATCCCTGAGATCAGCCTTCTCTCCTGAGATACTCTGCTGCTGTATGCCACTGCTGTGTGATCTGTGATCCGTGAGAGCAGCCTTCTCTCCTGAGATACTCTGTGCTGCTGTATGCCCCCACTGTGTGATCTGTGATCCCTGAGATCAGCCTTCTCTCCTGAGATACTCTGCGCTGCTGTATGCCCACTGCTGTGTGATCTGTGATCCCTGAGATCAGCCTTCTCTCCTGAGATACTCTCTGCTGCTGTATGCCCACTGCTGTGTGATCTGTGATCCCTGAGATCAGCCTCTCTCCTGAGATACTCTGTGCTGCTGTATGCCCACTGCTGTGTGATCTGTGATCCCTGAGATCAGCGTTCTCTCCTGAGATACTCTGTGCTGCTGTATGCCACTGCTGTGTGATCTGTGATCCCTGAGATCAGACTTCTCTCCTGAGATACTCTGTGCTGCTGTATGCCCACTGCTGTGTGATCTGTGATCCCTGAGATCAGACTTCTCTCCTGAGATACTCTGTGCTGCTGTATGCCCACTGCTGTGTGATCTGTGATCCCTGAGATCTGCTCGTATCCGAGATCCTCTCCCTGAGATCACTGTGTGACTTGATCCTGTCACCTTTCGAGATACTCTGCTTCATCTGTTACTGATCATCTTCTCTCTGACTGTGCGACCATGTGTTGCGTGTCTATACTCTCGAATACTCTGTCTTGCCACTGCTGTGTGATCTGTGATCTGAGATCACCTCTCTCTAGATACTCTTGCGCTGTATGCCCACTGCTGTGTGATCTGTGACCTGAATCAGCCTTCTCTCCTGAGATACTCTGGCTCTGTATGCCCACTGCTGTGTGACTTGATCCCTGAGATCACCTCTTCTAATACCTGTCTCTGTATCCACTGCGTGTGATCTGTGACCTGAGATCAGCTCTCTCTGAGATACTCTGCTGCTATGCCCACGCTGTTGATCTGTGATCCTGAGATCACCTTCTCTCTGAATACTCTGCTGCTGTATGCCACTGCGTGTGATCTTGACCCTGAATCAGCCTTCTCTCCTGAGATACTCTGCTGCTGTAGCCACTGCTGTGTGATCTGTGACCCTAGATCACCTTCTCTCCTAGATACCTGGCTGCGTATCCCACGCTGTGTGATCTGTATCCTAGATCACCTTCTCTCCTGAATACTCTGCTGCTGTATCCCCCTGTTGATCTTGATCCGAGATCACTTCTCTCTGAGAACCTGTCTGTATGCCCCCTGTTATCTGTGCCTGAGATCACTCCTCCAGATCTCTGTCTGCGTAGCCACTGCTGTGTGATCGTGACCCTGAGATCAGCCTCTCCTGAATACCTGTGCTTATGCCACTGCTGTGATCTACCTGAGATCACCTCCTCCGAATACTCTGCTGCTGTATCCACTGCTGTGTCTGACCTGAATAGCCTTCTCTCCTGAATACTCTGCTGCTTATGCCACTGCGTGTGATCTTATCCTGATCACCTCCTCCTGAATACTCTTGCTCTGTATGCCCTGCTGTGATCTGTACCTGAATCAGCTTCTCTCCGAGATCTGGCGCTGTGCCCACGCTGTGTGATCTGTACCTGAATCAGCCTCTCTCCTGAGATACCGCTGCTGATCCCCGCTGGGTCTGTATCCTGAATCAGCCTTCCTCTGAATACTCTTGCGCTGTATGCCACTGCTGTTGACTTGATCCCTGAATCAGCTTCTCTCTAAACCTGTCTGTGTATGCCTCGGTATTGGATCCTGATCACCTCTCTAGATCTCTGCGCGTACCAGTGTGATCTGGATCCTAATCGCCTCTCCGATTCTGTGTGCACGTGTGTACTGATCTGAACGCTTTTAGATACTTGGCGTATCCGCTTGCTGATCCTGAATCACCTCTCTGAGATACCTTCTGCTTCCCCGCTGGCTGCCCTGATCACTCTTCTATCTCTGCTGCTTATGCACCTTGTCTTATCTGAATCACCTCTCCCTGAATCTGCTTGAGCCCTTTTCGTACTAATCACCTTCTCCTAGATACTCTCTGCTTCCACTGCTGTATCTGTACTATCAGCCTCTCCCGAATACCTGTGCTGTATCCACTGCTGTGTATCCAACACTTCTCTCTGAGACCTGCGCGTATCCTGCGTGATCGATCCTGATCACCTCCTCCTGCCACTGCTGTGTGATCTGTGATCCCTGAGATCAGCCTTCTCTCCTGAGATACTCTGTGCTGCTGTATGCCCACTGCTGTGTGATCTGTGATCCCTGAGATCAGCCTTCTCTCCTGAGATACTCTGCTGCTGTATGCCCACTGCTGTGTGATCTGTGATCCCTGAGATCAGCCTTCTCTCCTGAGATACTCTGGCTGCTGTATGCCCACTGCTGCCCACTGCTGTGTGATCTGTGATCCCTGAGATCAGCCTTCTCTCCTGAGATACTCTGTGCTGCTGTATGCCCACTGCTGTGTGATCTGTGATCCCTGAGATCAGCCTTCTCTCCTGAGATACTCTGGCTGCTGTATGCCCACTGCTGTGTGATCTGTGATCCCTGAGATCAGCCTTCTCTCCTGAGATACTCTGTGCTGCTGTATGCCCACTGCTGTGTGATCTGTGATCCCTGAGATCAGCCTTCTCTCCTGAGATACTCTGTGCTGCTGTATGCCACTGCTGTGTGATCTGTGATCCCTGAGATCAGCCTTCTCTCCTGAGATACTCTGTGCTGCTGTATGCCCACTGCTGTGTGATCTGTGATCCCTGAGATCAGCCTTCTCTCCTGAGATACTCTGTGCTGCTGTATGCCCACTGCTGTGTGATCTGTGATCCCTGAGATCAGACCTTCTCTCCTGAGATACTCTGCATGCTGCTGTATGCCCACTGCTGTGTGATCTGTGATCCCTGAGATCAGCCTTCTCTCCTGAGATACTCTGCTGCTGCTGTATGCCCACTGCTGTGTGATCTGTGATCCCTGAGATCAGCCTTCCTCTCTGAGATACTCTGTGCTGCTGTATGCCACTGCTGTGTGATCTGTGATCCCTGAGATCAGCCTTCTCTCCTGAGATACTCTGCTGCTGCTGTATGCCCACTGCTGTGTGATCTGTGATCCCTGAGATCAGCCTTCTCTCCTGAGATACTCTCTGGCTGCTGTATGTCCACTGCTGTGTGATCTGTGATCCCTGAGATCAGCCTTCTCTCCTGAGATACTCTGTGCTGCTGTATGCCCACTGCTGTGTGATCTGTGATCCTGAGATCAGCCTTCTCTCCTGAGATACTCTGTGCTGCTGTATGCCCACTGCTGTGTGATCTGTGATCCCTGAGATCAGCCTTCTCTCCTGAGATACTCTTGCTGCTGTATGCCACTGCTGTGTGATCTGTGATCCCTGAGATCAGCCTTCTCTCCTGAGCCTGAGATACTCTGTGCTGCTGTATGCCACTGCTGTGTGATCTGTATCCTGAGATCAGCCTTCTCTCCTGAGATACTCTGTGCTGCTGTATGCCACTGCTGTGTGATCTGTGATCCTGAGATCAGCCTTCTCCTGAGATACTCTGCTGCTGTATGTCACTGCTGTTATCTGTGATCCCTGAGATCAGCTCTCTCCTGAGTACTCGTGCTGCTGTATGCCACTGCTGTGTATCTTGATCCCTGAGACAGCCTTCTCCCTGAGATACTCTGTGTCTGTATGCCCCTCTTATCGGTCATAGCTTCCCTGGTTGTTGTTTGCAGCTTATTTGATCGAATACTCTCCGATACTCTGTGTCATCGTCTGTGACAGACATTCTCTGATTGGTGCTGTAGGCTGTTATTGGCTAATACCTCTCTCTGGTCCTGTGTAGCTGCGTATTGTACATATTCTTTTGTCCTTCTCGTTGCTGCTGTGCCATGCTGTGTGATCTGTGATCCGACAGCCTCTCTCTGAATACCTGGCTGCTGTTCACTGCTGTGTACGGATCCGAGACCCTTCTCTCTGAGTATCTGTGCTGCGTTGCCCACTGCTGTGTGATCTGTGATCCTGGATCAGCCTTCTTCCTGAATACTCTGTGCTGTTCCCATCTGTTCGTACCGAGACATCTCTTAGTACTCTGCTGTAGCAGCTGTGTATTGTACCCAGATCCTCTCGATCCTCTGTGTATCCTGGTTACTGATCTGAGATAGCTCTCGAGTACCTGTTGGCTGTGTGATCCTGAGAGCTCCTCTGAATCCTGGCGTGTGCTGCTGTATCTGTGATCCGAGCACTTCGAGATACTCTGTTGCTGTATGCCACTGCTGTGTGATCTGTGATCCTAACGCCTTCTCTCTGAGACTCTGCTGCTGTATGCCCACTGCTGTGTGATCTTGACCTGAGATCAGCCTTCTCTCCTGATCTCTGCTGCGTATGCCAGCTGTGTGATCTGTGATCCCTGAATCAGCCTCCTCCTAGATACTCTGGCTGCTGTATGCCACTGTGTTGATCTGTGATCCCTGAGATCAGCCTTCTCTCTGAGATACTCGGCTGCTGTATGCCCTGCTGTTGATCTGTGATCCTGAATCAGCCTTCTCTCTGAGATACTCTCCTGCTGTATGCCACTGCTGTGTGACTGTATCCTGAGATCACCTCTTCCTGAGATACTTGGTGCTGTATGCCCACTGCTTGTGATCTGTGATCCCGAGATCACTTCTCTCTAATACTCTGTCTGCTGTATGCCACTGCTGTGGATCGTGATCCTGAGATCAGCCTCCTCTGAATACTTGCTGCTGTATCCACGCTGTATCTGTCCAGCACCTCTCCTATACTGTTCTATGCCTGGTGATCTGTATCCCGAACTCTTCCTGAACCTCTCTGTATGCCACTCTTACTTGACCTGAGATCCTCTCTTGGATACTCCTGGTCCTCTTGTGACTGTGATCCGAGACAGCCTCTCTCAATACTCTGTGCTGATCACTCTGTGATCTGATCTAATCACCTTCTCTCTGATACTCTCTTGTATCCCACTCTTGTGATTGATCCTGAGTCACCTCTCTCCGCTCTATGCACTGTGAGATACTCTGTGCTGCTGTATGCCACTGCTGTGTGATCTGTGATCCCTGAGATCAGCCTTCTCTCCTGAGATACTCTGTGCTGCTGTATGCCCACTGCTGTGTGATCTGT